>JAEACV010000915.1:0-31140 GCA_016432835.1 Brassica nigra
TGGTTTCGAGTTAGAGAATCCGTCCCCTCTCCCAGCGCAAAGTGTAGAACCCGAAATTCACACCGTCAATTTTAGATAAGATTAGCGGAGGAAGCGATAAACCGACTTTCCTTGAAGGTCCGATTCTCTGTGTTGCCACCGTCGATAAAGTTCAATAGATAAAATAAAGAGTGAAATATTTGCCGAAGTTTTATTAGATGAAAGAGCGAGTACAAGGATTCTCCGGAAAGGCAGAGATTTGCGATTAAAGAAAAATGAAATTAGCGAACGTAAGCGTCCTAAGCCTTGCTCGCTAGTCTAACCACCTAAACCCTAGATTTTCTAAGCTAGCAGGATGCTCTAAGTCTAATTCTGGATTTTCGGGATGCCCTTCTCTTCTGCTCTTGCTCTCCTTATATACCCACTTCTAGGTCGGTTTGCCTTAGGGTGATGGGCTGCTTTGGGCCCAAGCTTATCTCTTCAGGAAATGTTCCATTTTAAATCGATCTTATAATCATCCTCGAGTTTTCCGCTATCCCGGTGACTTGATGTTTATCCGACGTTTAGAAATCGGATGAACCGTCATAGTCGATTGGGACTGAATTTTGGAAATCGTAAGTAAGTCCTGCGGACTTGTCTTAAGTCGTTAAGCGTTTTATCACGATTTCTTCCGAGAAATCAATCCCTCAGTTTCTCCGGTAAACATCGAGGGCGATTCCAACGAATCGAAAGATGTTTATTCCATTATATAGTATACCAAACTCACGAGGGCTGATCAAACAAGCTAAGAGCGGATCAGAACCGGGACACGATAGGACGAGACGGGGCGAGGCGCGGACCGGCAGCCAGGCCGACCAGCGCGACGGGTGCCGCGGCGCCGACGGGGTGCGCTGGCGCCAGGCGGCTTCAGCGTGGCAGTGCCGCCGGCATGAGCCAGCCAGCGTCCAGCGTACGCGGCGCCAGGTCGAGGTCCCGCCGGCCTAGGAGCCAGCCAGCGTCCATTGCAGCGGCCAGGCGAGGAATTACGCCCGGCGCCAGGTATCCCAGCGTCCAGCGTCGCGCCCGGCCAGGCGAGAGTGCTGCCCGGCCAGGCCAGCCAGCGTCCAGCGTGCGCGGCGTCAGGCCAACCGCGTCCATGCGCCGGTAGGCAGTTACCGCCGGCGGCCCGACCAGCGTCAGATGCCGCCGTCTTGCCGTCTGATGGGTTTTTCGTTGTTTGATCTTTCGTCGTGTTTGGGAAATCTTTTGACTTTGGGAAGGTCTTTTGCCGTAGCTTTGAGAGATAACCGTTTTGACCCCAACACTTTTCTAGGCCCAGCTTACTGCGCTTTTGTTTGATGGTTTGAAAGTGGAGTTGGACGTTAAGCTTGTAATGCGGTGATGGCGATCTATACCCTTCCTTCCGTCGCTAGTGGTCCACTCGCGAAGGTTTGCACGTTGTTTTGAGGAAGTCGGCGAGCTCCTTTTGTCTCAGGGTAGCTCAGATCCGATAGCACCTGTTTTTCAGGATTTGAGTCGTTGATGCAAACTTGTTGGTGAGGTTCCTATGGGGACCTCGGATATTCGCTGCATCTCACGAACTTCCTGGATCTGTAATTCTTGTTAGGCGATTCTCTAGAAATTCGAATCCGCTCAGGTAACAGATCCTCGAGATCTTTGGCCAGCTGCCGGTATCCTTCAGGTGTCGGGAATTTCACGCACTGGTAGTCGAAGCTACTGCTTTCATCTTATGGATCAGGGCCTTCCTAGGATGCATGAAATGGGGAAGATACTGTCGATGACTCTGAAATTGGTCATCTTCATGGCGCCAATATATTTGGGAGTTTGATAGTTCCCAAAGAGGTAGGCTGTTTCTCGGGAGCTTCTGAATTGGCTTTCGATCGATGATTTAAGTCATCTATCTCCATCCCTTTTAGGGCATTGTAGAAAATGAGATGAGAACTTCGGTGTACCATAAGCTTGGGTACTTCGTACCCAGCGATGTTCAGAACGATCGGGGCATCGTCATGGGGCTTATCGGGTCTGACGTCTACGCTTTCCCAAAAGGAGATCTTAGTGATGGACTTCGAGGTTGGGAGGCTTAGGTTGAGTGTTCGTAGCCTTCCGTAAAGTGACCTTTAATAGAATTAATAGAGTCGACACATATCGGATCCTCCAAGGATATAGACCCTCGACGTGGGGCTCGATTGAGATATTGGTTTGCTCAGGAGGGCCTCGATTTGCAGGCTTTTTCCGAATTTTCCAAGAACCATATCGACTCTTTTCTTGGGAGCAGGGGGTGGCGAGTCTGTCTCCTTCTCAGACAATCTTCGCGCTTCGGAGAGGTGTCTCTGGAACCTCTTTTCTGATAGGGCTGTGGTTTTTTGAGGTCCACGCCCTATTTCTCGACTCTTGAATTTAGCTGCCAGTTGTCGTTGGAGGTCCCAACATTCCTCGATTGAGTGCCCTTTCCGATCGTGATAAGAGCAATGTTTGTTCTCATTATAGCCCTTCGACCAGGGAGCTTTATTTGTCGTGGCGACAGGCTTCTCCTCCTTATCTTCCTCGACCGCATAGGAATGCTCTCCCTGAGTCTGATTATTTCGGAAGTTCCCCTTTTTATGAGGTCCTTTCGTTTCCGAGGCTACATTTTTCGAGTGGTTCTGGGGTTTCTTGTGGAGTTTATCCAGTGCAGCTGTTTCCTCTTCCAAGGTTATATATCTGGATGCTTTATGAAGGGCATCATCGATAGTTGGGGGAGGATTGAGCGTTAGCTCTGACCAGAATTCAGATTTGTACCAGAGACCTCTTCTGAGAGCCTCGATGGCAACTTGGTCGTTGGGGTTCGAGAGCTTAGTTCTTACTGCCCTGAATTTCTCGATGTAGGCTCGCAGCGAGTCTCCCATTCCTTGTCTGACTTTCCAGAGGTCAGCCTGATGTTTACCAGTGATATGGGTCAATCCGTTTCCTGGCGCACACTGGTTAATTGGTTTATCGAATTTGGCTCAAGGCCAGAGAACCATTCGAGGGCTGTTCCGACCAGGTTTTCAGCAAATGTCCTACAGTACCCTGCCTCGCACTCTTCCTTGGTAAAATGAGCTTTTACGACAGCTAATCGGAAAGCTCTCAAATAGGCTTTTGGATCTGAGGTCCCGATTTGGGATCCTAATTTTTGGGTATCTCTTATGTAAGAGCTGGCAATTTGCCGCTGAACGGAGTCCCGCGGGTTTCCTCGATCAAACTCTCAATTTCGGGAGCTGAAATCGTCGCCTTATGGGCTTGAGCGTCCAGATTTTGGATAGCTGCGTGAGTTTGTTTCATGTATCTGCGACGGCCTCGTCCTTCAAGGAAGGACGTCTGGGTCATTATCAGGTACCTGACGGGTAGGTTCCTGGCCGAATCGGGTTCGGTCATGTTCCCAGGCGGCTGGTGGGATAAGTCGCTCGCTGGCCCTTGGGTTATCTTGACGAGCGGGATTAGTGAAGTGATCTGTAGGATCAGCATCCCTCCGTTGGTGTTCTCCGGAGTCCGGGTAGAATTTCTGGCCTGATGAACCGAAGCTGATGCTCTACCCGCAGGCCGAATGGATATTCCTTCTCCGAACCTGAAAATAGGTGGTGGAGGTGGAAAACGAGCGCTCTGATCAGTAACCCGATCTGGTACAGAACTGGTTGATGCTACATTGCTTCCCATAGCTCCAGTGACGGGTTGGTTGAAAGCGGGAGCTGTTCCAGCGTGAGGTGTCTGGAAGGCAGGTCCCTGTTCTCCTGGAGCGGTGCTGTCAGGGGAAAAATTTAGACGTCCCCGAGGGAACGAGGGGTCAGCCAAGCGATCTCGAAAAGCAACTCCTGGACCTTGCCGTGACTGAGTTGTCGCGGTTAGAGATCTAGTAAACTCTTCGAATATTTGCTGCCGATCGGCTAGTTGTTGCATTGTTCGCTCGCTCTCTTGAGCTTTGTCTACTAGCTGCATCATCATCTGACGGATCTCAGAAAGCTGAGCTTCCGCTCGATTTGAGCGGGTTGATGCTGCGGGTTATCGGAGGCTGGAGGCCCTGAGTGAGTTCCACTGGAAGATCTCGGGTTAACTATTCCTGCGGTAGTTGGGTTTGGTGAGCTATCGCTCGGAATCGGGAGATCGGGGTTAGATAGATTCATCCTTAAGTTTCAGAGTAAGGGATTCGATTATCTCGTCCCCACAGACGGCGCCAAATTGTGAGGGATTAAACTCACTACCTAATTTCGAGATCAGGTTAAGATTTGAGGAAAGATAACGTGGGCTGAACCCCGTTAGAACTTATAGAATGAATATGATTTTTATTGATGATTTTGATAAAGGATGATTACAAAGGATGTTTGATGATTACAAAGATGGTAAAAGTGTATATATAAATCTCTCTCCCTCTAGTTGGCGAGGTTCCTCTCTCTCCCTACCCGAGATATCCTCCGTAAATAGAGGGATTTGCAACAGCTTCCTCTTGACCCCATCCTTGCCCCTCTTCGTTTGTACCGTGAGCTACCTCATTTCCGTGACCTCTTTGGTAGATGCTTTCATCGCACAGCCTCCGGCTTCGTCTTATTCGATCTAACTCGTGGTGGGCCTATCGCGGCCCATTATTAACTCTTTATCGCTTTGCACCAGCTAGCGGACCGTATTCGGGCCCAACATCGACCACGTACTCAAAACGTGAGGTCGATGAGTTTCTCAGCGATATCTGGAAGGAACTGAGGAAGGCAGAAGATCGTTTCAGCAGGAAACTCAACAACACCTGTGAACCTATCTTCCATAACCTAGGGGATCTAAGCATCTGCACTGAAGAGATGAAGAGATCTATCCGCCTTATCAATGAGGCGCATGCAGATATGAACCCCGCGGCACCTTTCAATCCTTTTGGAGGATTGACTCGTCTAAAGGCAGTTGAAAGGAAACTTGCTGACACACACTTCTTAGTAGACAAAGAAGTGGAGGAACTCACACTACGCATGGACACTATGCAGCAGGAGGCTGAGAAGTTCCAACGACAACTTGATTATCAGGCTGCATCAATCGCATCGATCGATGAGATTAACCTCACATCGATCGATAGGCGAATGACCGAGATCGACGGGCAGATGAAGCTCTTTGCCGAGAAGCTTCACGAGAATCTGCAGAGGCATACGTCGACCGATGAACAACATGTTGCATCGATCGATATACAGACTTCTGAATTCTGCACCAGAGCTGACTTGGATAAGTTAGCTGATGAAGTCTACACGGAAATCACAAACGTGGATGATTCGCAAGACAGACGTCTAGATCAGACGTATTTCCCAATAAACAACACTGTCGGGAGATTGGAATCCAGCATAGAAGGGATGCAAAAAGGAATCAGAGCCATTCAGAGGCAGCTTGCGAGCAGACCTGCACCCTTAGCATCGATCGACAGGACACCAAGCGCATCGATTGATGGACCTCAAAAGCCATCGACCGACACTTCAACAAGGGAATCAATCGATACAAGCTCAATCCACGACCAAATGATCCAACGCCTTGATTCAATGCAAGCGAAGCTCAGTGATCTTTTAGAACATGCCTATGAGAAATTAGGATGGCACGAGCTCGACATTGAAGGTCATGCAGAAAGGATTCAAAGGATCCATGATGAGGTTATTGAGATAAAGGAGAAACGAACCAGAGAATAGGAAGCCACAAGAAGCTTATTTGACTCATGGTTCGGTGAGAAGAAGGATACAGAGGATACTTGTTTCCCAACAAGTACCTGGACTTCACCTCAATAGCTCATTCCATCCAAAGTCAAGCTAGATGACTATAATCAAAGCGCTGAGTGGGAGGCAACCCACTGTTAGGTAATTTTTCATTAAGTTTTTATCTTTAGGATTTTATTTTTCGTATTTGTTTTTCTTTGTAGTTACGGTTACCACTGTCGATATCCATCGACATGCACCAAAAATGACGATCGACATGGCGACTCAACATCGATCGATTCAGATCAAGGTCAGGTATTTCGTTCTACTTTTTCGATATCAGTATATTTTATTTTTGCCTACGCCTTCACCGGACTGGTTATACACTGAGGAGAGTGTATGACTTAAGTCTGGGGGGATGATTACTGATGTTGTTTACCTTTTGACTTCATATAAAATGTTTTCAAAATGGTTTTTATTGAGTCAAGAAAAGGATAATGATATTTCTAAAAAAAAATTCACTTTTTATCTAACCAATCTTTTAGGCACTATTCTTAGATTTGTTGATGCAGAATGTACTATAGATGCTAAAGTTGATCACCTATCAGCTATGACAACTCTTTCATTGATTGTCTGGAGGAACCAAAGCTGATTTCCAACCTAACCTGACATTCTCTGCTTGTCTTGGGGCTTGGTATACATGGGATCTGATGCTTCAAACAAGTCTGGAAGGTAAAAGCCTTGTGTAGATAGTTTTATCACCCTCTCTCTCTTATTTTCAAATTTAGATTTAATTAATTTTTTTTTTTTGCGGAAATAAGTCTAATTTTATGTTCTAGGACTAGTTAGTTATTACTTAGGGAAGGAATTCGAACAGGGCTTGGCGGTTACCCCCCTCAAGACTTGATTCATAAGAATTCTATAGGTAAAAGATTCAAACAGGACTTGGTGGTTACCCCCTTCAAGACTTGCTTTGCAATGTATCCTAGGATATAGGTCAAAAAGAAGTGAACATGACTTGGTGGATACAACCATTAAGGCTTGATTCATGGAAGCCTGTCTAATCTTGGTCAATGTCTTGCAAATAAAAGCAGATTTGACTAGGAGAGAAATAGCAGAGAGAGAGGATTGGAACTAATTTTTACCCGCAGGTCTAGATACTTGTTTGAGCAACCTTGCATCCTGTGATCGATACTCCCAAGGTAAGGCCTGGACTTTTATTTGTATGTATAGAAATAAAATCAGTAGAGGGGTTAGTCAGACAGGATTTCTAAGTTGTTGGCTAGATGATCAAGGTTGCTTAATTAGGATATTGCATAATGTACTTCTCTGATTGACATGACAGATTCTTAGATGTGGTTTGCAATTAAGTAGAGGTTATGATTCTAAGTTTGAATTTGATTGAGTCTCTGCTTTTTAAAATCTCTTTCATAAAGACTGCATGTGTGTTTGCTTAAGGACAAGCAAACGGTTAAGTCTGAGGGAGTTGATATACCATGGATTTTACCCGATTTTACCCATGGTATATAAGTGTTTTTATTACTATCATCTTTGTTTTGGAGTCTATTAGGTATGTTTTCAGGCTCAGGAGCATTTTGGAGAAAAGTGATGTTTTAGGTGCCTTTTTGGATCTTAAAGAAGAGTTCACCCAAGATCAGACCAGAGGTCGACATCCGGAGCTACATATCGATCAATGCACATTCCGTGCTATCGATCGACACACATCTGCCGAAGGACAATACATCGAGATCAATATCGATCGATGTACACCCAGTACTATCGATCGATAGAGAGCGGCCAAATAAGACAAGTTGGACTTGGCCGAACTTGAAGCCCACGACATCACCTTTTTACAAGATTGCCCCTGACGAGTTTTTAACCTAATGAACTCATATTTATATTTGCCTAAGTGTGTTTAGGCAAAAGAAGAGCTTTTTACCACCATCTTTGCTACATTTCTTTTTACCATTTTGTTACTTTGCAAGTTCTCAATAAAGATCTATTCAGTTCTTTACTTGTTCTTCTCAACAAAGGTTATAGGATTCTAGATCTAGAAGAAAAATACAGAGAGATTTGTGATTTGAACTTGAGAGTTCATCCCTCTAATAGATCTATGAACTCCTATTATTACCTTGTTACTATGAATCACTTAGCCATGTGTGACTAGATTCACCTGTTGGATTCAGGGTTTAAATAGGATATGAAGGATTAGCCCCAACCTATATTTGCTATAGTTGTGATATTTATTGTTAGGATTGTTCATTAATGCTTTTTCTAGATTAGCTAACTAGACATGAACTTGGATTGCATTATTCATATAGTATAATTCCTAATAACATCCTAAACATGCTATGACCCTCTTGAGACAAGCGAAAGCTGATCTAAGATCATGGTGAGCATTGTATCAACTCGCGCATAAGTTCTGCTTAGAGCTGTATCGATCGATACTCCTATAGAGTAATCGATCGACGTAGCTAGAGGTGTATCAGTCGATATTCCTATCGAATAATCGATCGATACTGTCGGCGATATAGCTGACCGCAAACACCATTTAGCATCTAAGTAATAGATAGTCTAAATATTGCTGATGGATTCATTTGATAGTGTTGAGCTCTGACATATCATGCAAGCAACTTGTTAGCATTTATAGTATTTATAATCCTGATTCCTGAATACCTACCCTGAATCTAACTTCTTTTCTTTATTGCCTAAAATCCAAACCTTTCAATCTGAGTAGTCTTACCATTACTCAAAACCTGCTTTTAGTTTAAACCATTTTCAACCTAGCATAGTCACTAAGATTGCATCTTATTTGTACACTAGCTCTTTGTGGATTCGACCCCTAAGTGCTACAACTGAACCTCTTATTTGAGAGAGTAAAGTCACTTCTTAGGGATAAACATTTGAGTGATATCAGTACTGGGCGGCATGTGGGGGGGGGGGGCTGAAACCCGCCAGAGCTGGGTTATGGAACCCCCCTCCGTTCGTATCCAACCTCGACCCGGGCTGCCCGAGCAAAAGCTGCTCGAATGGTCTTGCTTCCATTCGACACTTTTGCCGAGTACCTGAGTCGGTTCATTTCCGTCTTCCTGAGCAAGGGGAAGTTGCGAGTTGTCCGCCAGACGGCTACTTCACATGCTTTGAGGCATACCTAATGAAATGCCGTTTGTGGTTCCCGATTCCAGAAGTTGTTGTCAAACTTCTAATCTCGTAGTGGTCGTCGATCGGACAGATCTACCCGTGCGTCTTGCAGCATATCCTGGGGATCCTGGTGTTGAGTTATGAGCTGGGCATAACTCTCGACGTCCGCCATCTCAGAGCCATGTTGTCGCCTTGCGGGACCTCGACCATGATCCAGATGAGATCTAGATCGGGGACAGCCGTCATAACGGGGTTTACTTCCAACTATCACAAGTGGAAGGAGAGCTTCTTCTCTGTTCGAGTCGACGACGCGTCCGTCGAAGCGAACTGCATTCCTATCTTCAGGGCTGAGTGGGTCAGAAAGGTAATCCAGATTCGATCACTTCTTTAGTTATAGTGAGATTGGATCCCGAGATCTTTATGCGATCTTTTTTTTTGTAGTGAGCGCGCCAAATCCCCTGTTTACGGAAGATCTAGCGGCCTTTCGGGACCTGTTCCTCTTAGAGAAGTGTCACTGGTCCGACTTTACCCCTAAACGGGTTCGTCGTGTCCTAGCCCTCTCCCGTTCTCGACTCGAACCGGGTCTGCCGGTTAACCAAGAGTCGGGGGCGAGCATGGATGGCTACGTGCCTTGCGAGGATCGTAAGAAGAAAGGGAAGGTGAAGCCTCACAAAGACAAGTGCACCGTTGTCGAGGATGCATCGATCGACGTGGAGGATTATCCTTATCTTAATTGTGAGGCGCCTGTCGACCTCGGTGAGTTCTTTGACTTCCAGCTCCCTTCGGTCGAGGGCAGCTCTACCGAAGTACCAGAGTTTGCTGAGGCGTCGAGGACGGTCAACGAGGTAACTTTCGATTTTTGACTGTTCAAGGCCGAAATGGCCGAGAAGGAGATCACTCGTTTGAAAGGCGAGCTAGGGGGTCACAGGGAAGGGAGATCATCCGAGAAAGACATTCGACGCGCTTACAGGCGAGGAAAGAGAGATGTGGCCGAGATCGTAAGGTCTCGCCGAGAGAGGTTCTCTCATGAGTTTAGTGAGCTTCAGGCGAGCCAAGCGGCTCCTGAAGAATATCGTGAGTGCCGCGGTACCGCGAGGGGGTTTGATCTTACGACGGCCCATGACTACTCTTACGACATTCAGTTTACGAGGCAGTCTCGGCGTATGAACGAGAGGAGTAGGGACTTCGCGATCCCGCAGATTGAGCAGAGGATTTGGGAGCAATGGGTTCCAATCCCCGTTTCTCCCGACACGGTGGAGACCGAGGTGGAGATCCCCGACAAAACGGGTGAAGTGGACCAGCCCGAGCCCTCGGTCGTCAACGCCCAACCGTTCAGAGGATCGATGATAGCACTCAAATGTTTATCCCTAAGAAGTGACTTGACTCTCTCAAATAAGAGGTTCAGTTGTAGCACTTAGGGGCGAATCCACAGAGCTAGTGTACAATAAGATACAAACTTAGTGACTATGCTAGGTTGAAAATGATTTAAAGTAAAAGCAGGTTTTTGAGTAATGGTAAGATTACTCAGATTGAAAGGTTTTGGGTTTTGACAATAAAGAAAAGTAGTTGGATTCAGGGTAGGTATTCAGGAAATCAGGATTATAAATACTACTAATGCTAACAAGTTGCTTGCATGATATGTCAGAGCTCAACACTATTAAATGAATCCATCAGCTCTCGCAATGTTTAGACCATCTATTACTTAGATGCTAAATAGTGTTTGCGGTCAGCTATATCGCCTACAGTATCGATCGATGTTTCGATAGGAATATTGATCGATACACTTCTAGCTACGTCGATCGATTACTCTATAGGAGTATCGATCGATACGGCTCTAAGAAGACATTATGCGCGAGTTGATACAATGCTCACCATGATCTTAGATCAGCTTTCGCTTGTTTAAAGAGGGTCATAGCATGTTTAGGATGTTATCAGGAATTATACTGTATGAGTAATGCAATCCAAGTTCATGTTCTAGTTAGCTACTCTAGAAAAAGCATTAATGAACAATCCTAACAATAAATATCACAACTATAGCAAAAATAGGTTGGGGCTAATCCTTCATATCCTATTTAAACCTTGAATCCAACAGGTGAATCTACTCAGACATGGCCAAGTGATTCATAGTAACAAGGTAATAATAGGAGTTCATAGATCTATTAGAGGTATGAACACTTAGGTTCAAATCGCAAATCTCTCTGGATTTTTCCTCTAGATCTAGAATCCTATAACCTTTGTCAAGAAGATCCAGTAAAGAAATGAATAAAATCTTTATTGAGAACTTGCAAAGTATTGAAAACAAGTAAACGAAATGTAGAAAGGAGATGGTAAAAATGTGTTGTATTGCTTCTAAAAAGTGGTTGTTGACTGCCTAAACATACTTAGGCATATATAAATATGAGTTCATTAGGTTAAAAACTCGTCAGGGCAATCTTGTAAAAAGGCGATGTCTTGGGCTTCAAGTCCGGCCAAGTCCAACTTGTCTTATTTCGCCGCTCAATATCGATCGATAGTACAGGATGTACATCGATCGATAGTGATCTCGATGTATCTTCCTTCGCTGAATGTGTGTTGATCGATAGCACAGAATGTGCATCGATCGATAGTGATCTCTGGATGTCGACCTTTGGTCTGATCTCGGGTGAACTCTTCTTTAAGCTCCAAAAAGGCACCTAAAACATCACTTTTCTCCAAAATGCTCCTGAGCCTGAAAACATACCTAATAGACTCCAAAACATAGATAATAATAATAAAAACACCAATATACCATGGGTAAAAACGGGTAAAATCCATGGTATATCAATCGATAACAGGATATTACGATCTTGATGATTGATCGGATGGTTCCTTGTACCTTGTCGGGATTGTGTTCCCTTATCTCTGTAATATAACTTGACTTTATGTGTTGGTTTTGGGCCGAAGTGTGGCCGTCTTTATGTAGTGGGACTGGCCGTGTGTGGCTTTGAATCCCTGCCGCTTGCCGGCTTTTGTATAATGAAATTTGTTTTGCATTTTAAGAGCATCGTCTCAATTCGCATGAATGTAGAGGGAAGAGTACGAGTTGTCATCTCGCGATCTAACTCTGGATGAACAGCTATGTCCGCGATCTGTTTCGAGAGTTTTCCGCAGCGTACAAGCTTTGCGGGATTTCTGGAGCTGCGCGAATAATAGCCAAGAGGCAAATTTTGGGATCTCGTATCGGGGTGTTCGATACTATGCCTTGAGATGTTAGAGACCAGTGTGCTGGGTTTAGGGTAAGACCTAGGTCTACTCATGGTTTTAGGGGGGTGCGATGACTATTTCGACTTACGTTTCCCGTGCCGTTTTTGACCTGATTCCGTCCCGCTTTAAAGTCTGCGACATGTTCTCGGCTTATTTGACTTGTATGGAAAGAATGGAGCATCTATTCGAGGACAATTTTTAAGTCTCTCGAAAAGTGCTGACCAAAAATTCGGTTTTCTTTTATAGCGCGCTATTTTATCCTAGTCGAATGTAAGAGGATCCGTCCTTTGGATGGATCTGGGTGCGTTTGTTTAGGACGGCTAGAGTGCTCGGCGGAGCCAATCGACGAGCATTTGTATTTTAAAGTCGCGAACGGACTGATGGCATTTTTTCGGAGGTTTGGGCGACGTCTCGCTTGTCCCTTCGAAAACTAGCCTGGTGTGTTTGGTTTTGGTTAGGAGTCGAAATCGACGATATGACCAGAACGCATTTGCGACGGATTTGATCTGTTTTAAGAATGAGATGATTGTTTGCAGAAAGTAGACAGGAGAATTCTATGAAACTTCAACCATAATCTTTATTGCCAAAAATTTTCTAAATCATTGTGTTCAAGGCAAAGGTTTGAGACCCCCCCCCTTTTTGGACGGGGGGATAGCTGAACTTGTCGTTTAGACAAGCTGCCTACGTACCCCTTTCGGGGACCAAGCCATCTCGTAGTTCTGTGGGTCGTGCGAGTGTGTTTACTCGGCTGTCGTTTTTGCGTCGATCGCATTAGTCGCAGGATCGGCGTCTTCTACCGGTTTTGTCTCCTCCGGCTGGGTGAAAGCGTTAGGCTCCGAAACTACTATTTCTTTGGCCGTTGCTGGAGTTGGAGATTTTTGATTTTCTTCTTTCTGAGCGTTTTCAGTCGGAGACTGAGTTAGTTTTGCCCGTTTGGGTTTTACCATTGCGGTAGTCGTGATTTGCCGCAGCTTGTGTTCGGCCAGGAAGCAACGTCTCGACTCTTTTTGGCATCCCCAGATTGCGGCGACTCCGTTGTTGGTCGGGAACTTGATGCCTAGGTGATAAGTCGAGCGGACCGCTTTCATGGCTTTTAGCCAAGGCGTTCCCATGATGACGTTTTAGATGGCCGGGTGATCGATGACCGCGAAATCGGGGATCTTAGTCACTCCCTTCGCTGCGATGGGGAGCAGGATCGAACCCAGCGTCATTGACGTAGTCCCTGGGAAATGGGTCAAGGGTTTGGGCGACGGCACGACTTCTCCCAACGGGATGTTCATTCTCCTGAGAGTTTCGCGGAACATAACATTGACAGTGCTCCCCGTATCGATGAGAACCCTGGCGACCTCCAGATCTCTAATGACGAGGTTGATCACGAGTGGATCGCAGTGAGCTTGGCCGATTCCGCCAGTTTCTTCTTCGTCGAACATGATCGTTTCGCTTGTAGGATTGCCGGGCTCAAACTTGATCGGGGAGTTCGCGTTAGTCTCGGCTTTACGCTGGTAGGCTTTGATGGCTGAGACAGTATCACTGCAGTACTGTGATCCTCCGATGATCATGTTTATCCTGCGACGACACTCGCTGCTCTTTCGCCTTTGCCTTCTCCGCTTCCGATTGAGACGAGTTCTCTGCTTGAGGAGATTTGTCATTCTTTGGGGGACGATCGGATTCTAAGATGAGATCCTTCATACTTGTCACCTTGGCGAGATCTCCTGCCAGCAGTCTGGCGGTCAATCTTGCCCCTAGAACTTTGCAGTTCGCAGTCGAGTGGTCTCGCGCTTGGTGAAAATCGCAGAAGACGTTCTCGTCGTAATTTGGATTTCGGGTCCATGTGTTACCCGTTGTTCGGCCTTGCTCCGATCCAGAGTTGATGATGTTGTTGTGGGCGCCTTGGGTGTCCTCTTCCCCGTGATGGACGCTTTTGTCACTACGGGAGTTTCTTCTTTTCGACTTCTGGTCGGTCCCATGATCCTTCGACGATGTCTTAGTCGGCTTTAGTTTCTGCGACAAGACTTTCGTCTCTTCCTCGATGATAATGTAGTCCGTGGCCTTGTGGAGCGCGTCCTGGATCGTCCGCGGCTTTTCCAAAGTTATCCACTTCCTAAGCTTGGACTTGTACCAGAGTATTTTTCGAGCGCGTCGATAGCAGCTCTGTCACTTATCCCGCTGACCCTAGCCATTACGGTTTTGAACCGTTTAATGAAATCGCAGAGTGATTCGTCTTCTCCCTGGCACAGAATCCAGAGATCGACGTCGGAAGTTTCTCGATCGATGAACATCGAGTATTGCTTGAGAAATTCCAAAGCGAGTTGGCGGAAACTTCCGATGGAATTTCGCCTTAGACAGGAGAACCACTGAAAGCGCGCTACCGGGTTCTCGACAAAGAGGCGGCATTCGCCGGCATCCCTTTCACTGTCCTTGAACATGGCTCTTCCCATCACGGTCTGGAACGTTTGTAGGTGCGCTTTGGGATCAGTTGTTCTGTCGTAGGGCACCACTTTCACCTTCCCGGGGTCTGAAACCCTAGTTTTGGTGATTCGAGTGGTGAAAGGCGTCTTTCGAGCCTCTTCAAGCATCAGATCAATTTCGGGCGCCGTGCTAGTCGCGTGATGGATTTGAGATTTCACCGCTTTGACTTCCGCCACCGTCTTCATAAGATGGTCATGGAGGTAGCGAATCTCGGGATTCTCGCTGGCAGATTTTCGACTTTGTCGGCGTTTGTCGCGACTTCGACGAGTTTGCTCCTCGCCAGTTCTTCCTGCTTGTCCTTAAGATAGCCTCTTCCTCCGCTGATATGGGGTTGTCGAACCGAATCATCCCTAGCTGCGCTGCCTCGCGGGCGCTGGATGTACATTGACATCTTCGTCCGTCGGTTCGGATTGGCTTCCGGAGTCTAAATCCACTTGCTCCACATCTTTTCTTTGTTATCCGCAACAGAGGTGGAGATTCTTCGCGTATTGCGCTACCGGAAGGATCATTTCGTCGAGCGCTACCAAAAATCCTTTTCGCGATCGCGCTCGCTTCCTCGGAGTCGCGAAATCTAGTCTCCTGCCGCCGCTAACCTCGGTAGTTCCAAGACGGGTCTACCCTTGGTTCCTGCTGTTAAGGTTTCACCTGTTTAGCGAGTGAACTCATGAGTTTATCCTGTTCGTCCGACCTTTCGGGCGGAAGGGAACAGTTCCTTCATCTGGTCAACATCGCTGTTTGCGCCCTGCAGCGACCGCCGATGTGTTTCCAGCCGGTGTCTCAACGCTGGCGCCGACGGTAGCCCATCGCGGCGCTGGTTGGCTTTTGTCACCGCATTCCAACCATGTCCGATCGAAGCATGATCGTTAGATTAATCTGATCCCCCTCCTTCTAGCGCTAAATTGTGGGAACCAAAATTCGCAATGTCGATTTCCTTCGATTTAAGAAAGTTAGGAAAACCCTAATTTCCCAGAGATCCCGGATATCTGCTAAACCACGGACAAGCAATCAGAACACGCCAGACATCAATGAAAAAATATGAAAAAGCAAAGAGAGAGCAAAGCAGGTCTTATTCAACTGCGGAATGGCGCTATAACAAAGGTAAAGCCTTGGCTGCGAGAGCTGTCGGCGAGTTTCCTAGTTCGGACAACCAAAGACTTGTAAAAATCTAGTTGAGTCGCAGCTCGATTCTAGAAAACGAAAAATAGCCTATTGCTCTAAGTGCTAAGTTTTTTGCTGTGAATGCGGATTCTTTGCACCTTCGCCTCGACATCCTTATATACCCTCCTAAGGCGGTTTGTTCTTCCTTTTCTGCCCTTGGTCGAAGCTTATCGCTTTGCAGAATATTCCATTTTTCTCCGATCTTCATGTTTATCTATGGAAACTTCACATTTATCCTCTGAACTTGATATTTATCTTCTTATCCATTGTGGGGGTCAAAAACGGTTATCTCGAAATCTACGGCTAAAGACCTTCCCAAAACTCAAAAGATTTCCCGCAAACGACTGACGAGGGAAAGATCGAACAACGAAAACCCACAGACGGCAAGACGCCTGGCGTCGGCACGCGGACGCTGGCTGGTTAGCCGCGTATCCCGCCTGGTGCCGCGGCACGCTGGACGCTGGTTGGCCTGGCGCCGGCGCACTCGCCTGGCGGGCGCACGCTGGACGCTGGCTGGCCTGGTGCCAGTGGCACCTCGCCTGGCGCCGCAGCACTTCGCCTGCCGCGGCACGCTGACGCAGGCTGGCCTACGCCGGCGGCACGCTGACGCAGGCTGGCCCCATGCCGCGGCATTCGACCTTACGCCGGGCGCACGCTGGACGCTGGCTGGCTTACGCCGGCGCACTCGCCTGGCGCCGCAGCACGCTGGACGAGGGGGTCCGCGGCCCTCGTCCCGTCTCGTCCTATCGCGTCTGATCGATCCCGCCTTAGCTTGTTCGATCAGCCCTCGTGAGTTTGGTACAATTAAGGTTACGGAATAAACATCTTTCGATTCGCTGGAATCGCCCTCGATGTTTTACGTAGAAACCGGAGGGATTGATTTCTCGTGGAAGAAATCGATAAAACGCTTAACGACTTAAGACAAGTCCGCAGACTTACTTACGATTTTCCAAAATTCAGTCCCAATCAGACTATGACGGTTCATCCGATTTCCTAAACGCCGGATAAACATCAAGTCAAGGATAGCGGAAAACTCGAGGATGATTATGAAGATCGACAAAATGGAACATTTCCTGAAGAGATAAGCTTGGGCCCAAAGGCGAGGCCCATCACCCTAAGGCAAACTGACCTAGAAGTGGGTATATAAGGAGAGCAAGAGCAGAAGAGAAGGGCATCCCGAAAATCCGAGAATTAGACTTAGAGCATCCTGCTAGCTTAGAAAATCTAGGGTTTAGGTGGTTAGACTAGCGGAGCAAGGCTTAGGACGTTTGGCTGCCTGCGACTCTATATTTTTCTTTAATCGCAAATCTCTCGCCTTCGGAGAATCCTTGTACTCGTCTCTTTCATCTAATAAAACGCCCTCGGGCAAATATTTCACTCTTATTTTTATCTATTGAACTTTATCGATTTCGTGTGGCAACACAGAGAATCAGGACCTTCAAGGAAAGTCGGGTTTACTTGGCTTTCCTCCGCAATCTTATCGAAATTGACGGTGTGAATTTCGGTTCCCACAGTTTGGTGCTAGAAGGAGGGGGGGACGGATTCTCTAACTCGAAAACCACCGATCGATCAAAGTTCAGTATGACTTCTTCGTCAGCCCGCAACATCGTATCTTTCGAGGATCGAGCAACGGCCCGTACGGTCAAACCTCACAACGATCTCCTCGTAATAGAACTCACGATCCAGGACATTGACGTAGCAAGGGTATTGGTCGACACCGGATGCTCGGCCAATATTATCTACAAAAGCACCCTCGAGAGGATGGGCGTCGACCTAAGCATCCTTACGGATGACCCCAGCCCAGTATTCGACTCTCGAGAAATTATGACCCTCGCTCAACTAACCTCCTAGTCAAAGCCGAGCGCCGCCAAAACACGGAATTCTGGTGATCAATGGTCCAACATCCTACAATGTGATAGTTGGAACTCCTGGCTAAACTCCATGAGAGCGCATCCCATCAACATTCCACCTATGCCTCAAGTTCCCAACGCTTCGGGTCGAGACAATACATGGTAGTCAATGAGCAGCGCAGATCTACCTCGCCACCAACTAAAACGGAAAACTCTGAAATCGAAACCTCGAAAAGCAAACGATTCACAACTCGCCGAAACCTTCTGGCAGTCCCAAAGAGCTGAGGCCCTGAAGGGAAGCGTGAACCAACCTGCTAACCGGTGGTCTTAATCTGTCTCGACGATTCTTTCCCGAACGGTGTGTCGAGATCGAGCTAACCTCCGCGAACCAATGAAAGCAGAGCTCATCGCGATGCCTCAAAAGAACCTCAGTACGCTCGGCTATGGAGGATATGCCGAATCGACATTAGCGTAACATGTCACGAACTTAACATCGACCCAACTCACAAACCCGTGAAACAAAAGAGACGAAAGTTGGGACCTGAGCGTACACCGAGTCAATGAGGAAGTTGAAAGACTCCTCAAAGTAGGATCGATAACAGAAGTCAGGTATCCGACTGGCTTGCCAACCCCGCCGTGGTAAAAGAAAACGCAAATGGCGAAGTCTGTGTCGATTTCACGGATCTGAATAAGGCCTGTCCAAAGGATTGCTTCCGCCCCACACATTGACCGACTGGTCGAAGCAACCGGGAAACAAGCTTCGTCATTCATGGACGCTTTTCCGATACAATCAGATCATGATGAATCCCGACGATCGCAAAACTGCGCTCATCACAGACCGCTGAACGTATTGCTACAAGGTAATGCCTTCGGTCTTAAAACGCAGGTGCAACATATCAGCGACTCGTCAACAAAATGTTTGCCTAACAACTCGAAAAACTATGGAAGTATACATCGATGATATGCTCGTAAAATCTCTTGACAACACATCATATAGCCCACCTAGAGGAATGTTTTGCACGACTCAACCAGCATAACATGAAACTCAACCCGAAAATGTAGATTCGAGTGGCATCGAGAATTCCTCGGATATCTCGTGAACGTATCGCTGAATCGAGGCCAACCCTAAACAAATCGACGACTGATAGAAATGGCCTCCCCGAACCAAGCGAAGTCCAGAGGCTAACCGAAGAGTCGCTGCTTTGAACCGCTTCATCTCACGCCCACGGATAAGTGCCTACCGCTTTACGAGACATTGAAGGGAAACAAGAAGTTCGAATGGTCCGAGCAATGTGAAAAGCTTTCCAACAATTGAAACATTACCTGGCCACTCCACCAGTCCTCGCGAAACCGTGGAAGGTGAACTCTTTTCCTCTATATCGCAGTTTCGCAACGGCGTCAGTGGTGTCTTGATACGAAGAACGCGCTAACATAAACCAATCTTTACATAAGCAAGACGCTACTGGATGCGGAAACTCGATACCTCTAATGGAAAATTAGCATTCGCTGTCATAACCTCGCAAGAAAACTTAGACCATACTTCCAGTCTCACACTATAGTGGTTCTCACCACGCTCCCGCGCGGATAATCCTGCATAGTCCAAGTCAATCCGTAGGCTCGCAAAATGGGCAATCGAACTGAGTGAGTACGACGTCGAATACCGCCAAGGACGCAGCAAAGTCCCAAGTACTGGCGGATTTCTTGGTAGAGTTACCCACCAGAAACATGACTAACGAGGAACCAAACTCAACTTGGGTCCTCCACGCCGACGGATCTTCATCCAAACAAGGATCCGAATCGAATACGCTCACCTCTCCTAACGGGAAATCCTAGAACAGTCTTTCCGATTGGCTTTTCATGCTTCAAACAATGAGGCAGAATACGAAGCACTTGTCGCAGGCTTCGGCTGGCCCATGGGTTAAAGATCCGTAATATTCACGCTTACCGCGATTCTCAGTTAGTCGCCAATCAATACAGCGGAGAATATGAGGCAAGAGACTAAAGGATGGACGATATCTAAAACTCGCCCAAGAACTGGCTCGAATTTCACCAGTTCGCCCTGACCAGAATTCCTTGCTCGAAAACGCCCAGGCCGACGCCTTTGGCTGCCCTCGCCAAGCTCAGATCCAGGGCTCCAAAGAGTAATCCCGGTCGAATTCATCGAGCATCCAAGCATCGGACTACCAGTGGTCGCCAATCTAATCCAGGACGAGATTGAAGATGCGAAGAAGTCGAGGATCAGCCGGAAGCGGATGTGAACCCGACCGGTATGGCTGCGACAGCCCTTGGTTAGAACCAACCGAGCCTATATCGAATGGAACCTTACCACCAAAATGGGCTGCTCAGAAGTGAAAACCTGCCGCACGGTACGCCACGATAGAAGGAGAAATTTATAAGTGGTGTTTCTCTGGTCCTCTCATGGCATGCAGAAGGAAAGAGCGAAGAATCATGAAAGAGGTCCATTCTGATCATGCGGAAATCATTCTGGCGGAAGATCTCTCGTTAAAATCAAACGCCACGGTTATTATTGGCCAACCATGGTAAAGATCATGGTGAAATTCGCCCGAAGTGCTAAAATGCCAAAGGCATGCTCCAACAATCCATCAACCCGCTGGAGATCCTCTCCTCAATCGCCCCCCTATCCTTTCATGCGATGGTCCATGGACATCGCCGGACCTATGCACCCATCAAAACAAAAGCGCTTCCTCCTATTCCTTACGGATTTCTTATCCAAATGGGTAGAAGCAATCCTACGCAAGTATCAAGGACACAAGTCGAGAACTTCGCCTGAAACATATCATAACTAGACATGGGGTCCCGCATTAAATCGTGAACAGATAATGGATCTCAATTTATCTCTACTGATTCAAGCATTCTGCTAAAATGGAAAATACGACTTACAAAGTCAACTCCCAGATATCCGCAATGCAATGGACAGGCAGAAACCATCAACAAAACCGCCCTTGACGGACTCAAGAAACGCCAGACGCCAAAAGGGCGATGGGCGAGGAGCTCGAAGAGTTCTTTGGTCGATCGACAACCCCAAGATGGGCTACGGTGAAACTCCATTCGCCTCGCTACGAACGGAATGTATGATCCCCGCGAAGTAGAATTCCCCGAGTACGGAGAAGATTCCTCCCCGAAGAGAGGATTTAAACGACGCTATGATGCTGGACAATCTCGATTCATCAATGAGCCGACCAGGCACTCATTCAATCCAGAATTACCAGCATGCTGCCGCAAGGTACTACAACTCAAACGCACGCCATCGCAGGTTCAAAGAAGGCGATTTAGTCTTACGCAAAGTCTTCCAAAACACCGCCGAACGAAACGCAGGAAAACTGGGAGAAACCGGAAGGACCGCATAAAATCATAAAAGTAGTCCGACCAGGCTCATACCAAATCGCAAACATGCAAGACGCCAAAATCCCGAACTTGAATGCGATGCACCTCAAAAAATACTACCACTAAACGATAAAACGTGGTACAAAAGAACTACGAGATGACTTGATCCCTAGACAAGGGTATCGAGGGCAACTCGCCAATCGGCGGATTCAGCTATCCCCCCAATTTAAAAGGGGAGGGTACGTGATACCGTGATATTCCCACAAATTTCAAGACTCTAAAATTTTCAAACTTTTCACACTACTTTTCAAAATCAGCCTAAACGCCACAACAGCGATCTAGTGTCCACTAGGCTATTATCACATCCAAAACAAACCCGGATGGCCAACACTTCACGGCACTGTGAATGTGGACGCTTCTCCTGGTCAAACTTACGCTGACCCCTTGGTCCCGTCCAAACGGAAACGACAGTTTTCTGGCTGCTAACATTCGCAAAAGACATCCCCAAAGCCCGCAAACGCTTCAACACGAGATGCATAAGGAAAAATCAACCTTCAGCACTGTAGACGCCGCTAACGCCAAGGACATTTTTTCCTCAAGAAAACATTGCAGACTAAATCTTCGCCTCTGAACATACAAACGCATCTCAAACGGTATCATTTCGTTGTTGCTGATCACAACAAACTAACTCTAACGTCCTAAACAGACAAATAGCCGTCCTTCAAGGGATAGGCTCTCTTACATCCGACAAGGATAAACATAGCGCGCTATACAAGAAATCGAAAATTTTGGTCTAGCTCTTCAGAAGGAAGTAGCTCGACTCACGCCAAACAAATCATATAAGCCGACAACAATTCGCTGGATTTTAAACGGCACGAGTCAGGTTAAAATCGCAAACAAGCAAAACGAAGCCGATTTGTCATCGCAAAGCCTCAGAGTAAACCTAGGTCTTGCCCTAAACCCAGCCACGCTGGATCTTGACATCTCACAGGCATAGTATGGTATACGAGATCCAAAAATTTGTCTCTTCACTTAAGCCTATTCGCTTTCACGAAGTTTTTCGTGATAAATCGGTAAACCGCTGAAAATCTCGCTTTATGCATAATAGGTACGGTGATCATGGGGAACTAGGAATGAGACGACAACTCACACCCTCTTTCTCATACTTCAAAACTGAAGTTCGAAATAAATCGAAAACGCTTCATAGATTGAGACTGCCGAATTCAAACAAAACCCCAAAAAGGGCAGGTATTCGGCCACCAACGCCAGTCCCGTAATACATCATGGCCTCTTAAACGGCCAAACACATAAAAGAAATCCCAGAAGGGATTGATAAACCTAGGCGCCCCAGAGCCGCCATCTTCATCCTCACTCGCGACAGTGGACAGCCTCGCCACCTCCCTCGGTCGCGATCGCCACTACCCGCTTCGTCCGCCAACCTCGCAATCGCCTCCCACGCACTCCTGATCTTCTGAGTTTTCGAGGTCGGAGCTAGGGTGCATTCGCTTGCAGGCCGGCGAGGATCGAATCGAATCTCCTCGGTGGTTCACTCTCCTTTACAGACGATAATCTGGCTTCCTCCAAGTCCAAAGACGGCCTCATTACCTCGGCAACTCGAGCTCATTCAGACTCCTCGATCCCCGCTAAAGCCAAGTCCCTCTTACTTAACGGCTATCAAGGACTCAACAGGATGGCCATCCTCGCCGACGACCATAGAAGTCGCCCTGTCGCCAAGATCGCTGATACGAACCTCGTTGGGACGTCTGGGCGGTATGGTGTCCTCGACAGCCTGTAATGCAGTCCTAGTACGCTTCAGCGCTTCTGCGACGACTGAAGTTCCTTCGATGACGATGACTTCCGACCCGACTCGCCAAACATTCCACGATCAGAGACACAAACTGTCCGCAAAAGGAAAGAGTAAGTATCATCGCAAAAAAAAAAAAAGAGACGGTACAAGAATTACGGACAAATCGAACCTTGGAACGATGACGCCAACGGTTCTGAGAGGTCGCTTCGCCTTCGCACTCCGCTTTCGCCCGACGCCGCGCCAGCCCTGTTCTTCCTTGGCAGCGGCAACCAGCCGCTGGCAGTCCTAAGATGAGTTCTCTTCGCCGGGAAGAGGCGAGATTCTATCGCCCCTCCCTTCCGAGATCACGATCGAGCAGTCAAGAACCCGATGGATGGATCTGAACATCGAGTCTGTTCAGGAACAATAACCCCTTCTGTAGACGGGAGGGCATCGGATGGGACTTTGGAGCTGAGAACCAAAGGAGCAGGCAAAGGAGTTGGAGCCGCTGAAGGAACATCGGGCGCCTCCTCGCCCGCTTTGAGCCTTTCGCGAGCACGGATAGCTTAGCCTTGAAAGAATCAAACCCATCAGTCAGGGACGGAATAGTTCTTGAACGCCTGAACGGCGGGAGCCTGACTGGCCGGAACCGACGGAGCTTGGCCGGCCTCGCCCATCTCAACATCAGAACCACTCTTTTCAACTTGGGATGAAGACATTTTCTTCTTGAGAGAGAAGAAGAGAGAATTTGGAAAGATATGAAGAATGAGAAGGGAGGGTTGGCTACTTATAAGAAAAAAGGAGGAGAAGACACAGGTTCTCTGCGGAAAAATCCTTAACCAAAGATTTCGATTTTCAAAAATTAAATCACTCGCCGCAAAATCGCCTCCGATCTTACGAGCTGGGGCTAACCGTTGGGGTCAAAACGTTATCTCAAATCTACGGCTAAAGACCTTCCCAAAACTCAAAAGATTTCCCGCAAACGACTGACGAGGGAAAGATCGAACAACGAAAACCCACAGACGGCAAGACGCCGCCGCGGCACGCGGGACGCGGGCTGGCCTGGCGCCGGCGGCACTCGCCCATGCCGGGCGCACGTGGACGCTGGCTGGCCTGGCGCCGACGGCACTTCGCCTGGCGCCGCAGCACGCTGGACGCTGGCTGGCCATGCCGGGCGGCCACGCTGAAGCCGCCTGGCGCCGGGCGGCACCTCGCCTGGCCGGGCGCACGGACGCTGGCTGGCTGGCGCCGGGCGGCATTCGCCTGGCGCCGGCGGCATCGTGGACGCTGGCTGGCCTGGCGCCGCAGCACCCTCGCCTATGCCGGCGGCATCGCTGACACGGGCTGGCCTGGCCGGCGCACCCGACCTGGCGCCGGCACGCTGGACGCTGGCTGGCCTGGCGCCGGCGGCACTCGCCTGGCGCCGGCGCACGCTGGACGCTGGTTGTCCTGCCGGCGGCGCCTGCGCCGGGCGTAATTGCCACGCTGAAGCCGCCTGGCGCCGGCGGCACTCGCCTGGCGCCGGCGTACCCGCCGCTGGTCGGCCTGGCGCCGGTCCTGCCCTCCCCCGTCTCGGTCCTATCGCGTCGGTTCGATCCCGCCTTAGCTTGTTTGATCAGCCCTCGAGTTTGGTACAATTAAGGTTACGGAATAAACATCTTTCGATTCGTTGGAATCGCCGCCGATGTTTTACGGTAGAAACCGAGGGATTGATTTCGTGGAAGAAATCGATAAAACGCTTAACGACTTAAGACAAGTCCGCAGACTTACTTACGATTTTCCAAAATTCAGTCCCAATCAGACTATGACGGTTCATCCGATTTCCTAAACGCCGGAAAACATCAAGTCGCCGGATAGCGGAAAACTCGAGGATGATTATAAGATCGATTTAAAATGGAACATTTCCTGAAGAGATAAGCTTGGGCCCAAAGGCGAGGCCCATCACCCTAAGGCAAACCGACCTAGAAGTGGGTATATAAGGAGAGCAAGAGCAGAAGAGAAGGGCATCCCAAAACCGAGAATTAGACTTAGAGCATCCTGCTAGCTTAGAAAAAATAGTGTTTAGGTGGTTAGACTAGCGGAGCAAGGCTTAGGACGCTTTGGCTGCCTGACTCTCTATATTTTCTTTAATCGCAAATCTCTGTCTTTCGGAGAATCCTTGTACTCGCTCTTCTCATCTAATAAAACGCCTCGGCAAATATTTCAAACTCTTATTTTATCTATTGAACTTTATCGATTTCGTGGCAACACAGAGAATCCGACCTTCAAGGAAAGTCGGGTTTACTTGGCTTTCCTCCGCAATCTTATCGAAAATTGACGGTGTGAATTTCGGGTTCCTACATCCATGGAAAAGATAAACCGTCATAATGATTGGGCCTGATTCCGTGATAAAATCGAGTGGGCTTAGTCGTTTTAGGCTCCTTCGACCGCTTTCTCGACTTAAGTGTTTTCGAGTCCATCAAACGATGCTCTTTTAGAATGACTTCGATTTATTTAAAATTCAACTTATCGCGATAGTGGAGGAAGTCTAGTCGATCGCTGCCGCTTTTACACAATCGATCCGAATTTCGAAATGGAAACAAGTTCTCACGGTTTTATCGCGGAAATCCGTGATGATGACTCATCAAGATGGAACGAAAGAACTTGACCTTGTTCCAAAGCCGAAGCTTTGAGGATGAGACGGGTTGATGGGGAAATCTTACTCGCCCGGATGGCGAAGTTTGGCTCCTCTTCGTCCAACTCGCCAACCTGGCGAGTTAGGTGTCCAACTCGCCAAGTTGGCTAGTTGGTTGCTTCTTCTTCTTTTTAAAGTAACTCGCCCACGTTGAGTTGGGAGTGTTGTGGGAACCGAAATTCGCACCGTCAAATTAAGTTGATTTGGAGGAAAGCCAAGTGAACCAAGCCTTCCCTGAAGGTCCCGGATATCTGCTGCACACGCATACACAATCAGTTCGACAAAGAAAATATGAAAACGGAATAAAAATCGTAAGAAAAAAGAATAGAGCAAAAGATTTTATTCAATCCGCTTGAGCGTGAACAACAGGTAAGAGCCTTGGCTACGAGAGCTGTCGGCGAGTTCGCTAGTCTGATCGCCTAAGTCTATCCTAGTTGAGTCGCAGCTCGCTAGTGAAAACAGAAAAGAATGCTAAGTTGCTCTAAGTGCTCGACGTTTTTGTGATCTGGTTTGCTTCTTGTTCCAAGCTCTCCTTATATACTCCTCCTATGACGGTCTATCTTCTCGCTGGCTGAGTCGGCTTTTTCCATTTTCGCCCATCTTTGTGTTTATCGAAACTTGACATTTATCTTCGGAAATCTTGACATTTATCTTCTGGAAACTTGATATTTATCTCTTATGGAAACTTGACATTTATCTCTTATGTGAGGATAAAGATAAACCGCCATAGTTATCCTTCCTTTCGAAAATCGACGTACGCTTTTGGCCGCTTAGGCTTAGCGCCGGTTTTTCGAAGGACAGTCTTTGAAGGTCTCTGTTTCAAGGAACCTCAATTCCTTGTTTAGTCGAGGAAGTGTCGTTCTAGAATAACCGTGATCATACCAAACTTGCGTGATTGATCCAACAAGCTAAGATGGGATCGAACCGGCACGATAGGAACGACCGACGAGGGTCGGACCGACGCCAGGCCGAATTCGCTGCGACGGTGCCGCCGGCGCCAGGTCGGTGCCGCCGGCGCCAGGTCGCCTGCTGCGGAAAGGCCGGGCGCCAGCCGGTGCCGCCAGGCCGCCCGCTGCGGATGGTGCCGCCGGGCGCCAGGCCGTGGCCGCCGGGCGCGCCGCTGGATTTGCCGCCGCGCGTCGGTGCCGCTGGCGCCAGGCCGCCCGCGGATGCCGCCGCGGGCGGCCGGTGCCGCCGGGGCCGGCTCAGGATTTGGCCGGCGCCAGGCCAGCCCGCCCCGCTGCGCCGGGCGGTCGGCCGGGCGCCGGGCGCTGCCCGCCGGCCGCCGGCCAGGTCGGTGCCGCTGGCGCCAGGCCGCTGGCCTGGCGTGCCGCGCCGGGCGCCCGCCGGCGCCAGGCCGCCCGCTGCCCCGCGTGCCAGCGCCAGGTCAGCCGCCCGCCCTGCCGCCGGCGCCAGGCGGTGCCGCTGGCGCCAGGCCAGCCTGTCGCGCCGCCGGGCGCCAGGTCGGTGCCGCTGGCGCCAGGCCAGCCAGCCCCGCTGCCGCCGCGCCAGGCCGGGTGCCGCTGGCGCCAGCTCGTCCCGCTGCTTGGTGCCAGGCCGCCTTGCCGTCCGTGGGTTTGTTCGATCTTTCCTCGCCAGTTTTTGCGGAAATCTTTCGAAGTTTTGGGAGGGTCTCTAGTCGTAGATCTCGAGATAATTGTTTCCAACGAGATTCGCGAGTATCGGATTTTGAGATGGACTTAGATCTTCAGATTTTCCGTCGCCGAGGATGAGAGCAATGTGGTTCGAAGTTTTAGATATGTTAAAAGATGAATCTTTAAACAATCGGAAGGTTTTACGGAAGACTCATTGTAGATCTCGACAATCCAGACATGGATTTCAAGGGACCAAGATGCTGTCATCGCCCGAGATCGTGAGACGATCGCATTGATGGGCGCCAGGACCTCGCCGCTGGCCAGATGGGAGTGGACGAGCCTTCCGAGTTTTATCGTTTACCACCGTTTCTGGATTTGATCGCCGCTGGCTTTTCTTTCGAGGACTTTCGGTGACGATTTCGCCATTGACCGATTTTGACCCCAACAGTTAGCCCCAGCTAGCTAGGAACCGTAGAGCCTGTCGGATCCTAGCTTGCGTATAGCCGCAGTGGGAAGGTGTTGAGATGTAATCGTCACAAAAATCGGGTAAATAGTGATTTTACCTCCTTTATATGGAGTAAGAAATCTCATTCTTACTTCATCACAAGGTTTTACTCTCTCTCAATCCTTTCTCTCTTTAAGAACAATGTCTTCAAGATCCTCAAAGAGAAACTCTTCTTCCCATTCATCTCGATGACTCTCCTGCCCATGTAACGGTAAAGCGTGAGGAGTCGGTCGAGGAGGAAAAGAGGAATGCGATACCGAGCCCTTGTAGGTTCGCCTCTACACCGCCAGAGATCCCTGTTCAAGAGGCCTCGAGGCAGCCCGGTGCTCCTTTGCGCCGAAGCTCGGTTCGTGAATATCTCAAGGTTCTTCGAGATTTTACCAGGTTCCTGAAGGAGTCAAATTTCGATTCCGCTGGTAACGAGTGCAAGGAATCCTCCGCAAGATTTCTTTACATGTTACGGCTTTCTACGCATCGCCGCATGTGGTTCCCAATTCCTGGTGCCATTGTTCGCGCTTCACCGCTGAACTTTCGATCAGCCAACTCAGCGTCCTGCCTTGGAGAGTTGGCTTGGCGATTAATCGCTAGCTACTTAACTCGGATTGATCTTGGTCCCGATGATTTCGGGTCTTTGGGGTACTCGGCCGACGGGAGTGACGGTTACTATTCCATGCTGCCTAAGAAGGATATGGCCGTGATTCGGGACTACTTCAATCCCAAATCGTGGCAGGAGCGCTTTTCTTTGTTCAAATAGATGGCGAAGTCTGTCGAGGAGAGCTGCCTCCATCTATTTCCGCGGCATGGAACTTTAACCGAGGTAATATGACGAAAACTCTGTTGTCTATCTCACTTTTAAGCGCGTTTTTGACAAAATTTTCGCTTTGTAGGGAACAACCCTACCGCGCATTTGCCTGGTAACGCTTTCAAGAGAGATCTTCTTCGCAAAGGCCGCTTTTCTGGAAATCCTTCACCCTCGAACGGATCCGAGATGCGGTTAACCTTTATCGGTCCCGGTCCTGTTCCGTCGACGCCAACCTGTTACCGTGGTTCCTACTGAGGCGCAGACAGAGGTCTCGTAAGGGGAAGGAAATCGATGATGGGGAAGGCTCGAAAACCCTTCACCGCTGGGAGAAAACCTAGTTTTGTTCCAACGGAAAAGATGGAGCCAGCGGTTTTCCACCTATCAACTTCTTTGATGGCCTTCCTCCGGAGTTTACTACTGATGAGTCGCTGGAGGATGAGGAGAAACAACGGGTTTTGCCGAGGGCTCCCAACGTGTCAACGAGGTTTGGCCCTTCAACTTCTTTAACCTTGCGCTTGAATCCGTGATATAAGCATGCTTGCTGATCTTGAGTTTTATGCAGGGACTAAGAGTGTTTAGCGAGGCGCTGACTCGAAGTTTCGCAAATCCAGGATTGCTAACTTCAAGACCACAGAAGTGGAGCGAGAGCTTTTCCGGTTCCGCTAAGAGGTGAAGGCACAGAACGCGCAAGCTGAGCTTCACGCCGGGCTCTACGGGCGGAAAGGAGAGGAAGAAGGATGGTCGCAGCGAGGTGGCAAGACGGGCGGAATCGCTTGCTGCTGAGTTTCAATGCTTTAAAGAAGCTCAGGAGTTTGTTGGTGATTTCCGCGAGTGCGAGGTTCGGTCAGAATCTTTACAAGTCTCGAACCCAGATTTCTTTCGATTCGAGATCGCTGAAATGAAGGATTTCATGGCCGAAAGTGTGCTCATGCTGAGTCCTTGGTTCCTCCGTAGAAGAAAGAGTCCGAGACTATGGGAACCTATCGAGGTTTCCGAGGATACGGTGGAGGTTGGAGCCGATGAGAATGCCGAGAATGGTGGGAATGCTCGAGGCGAATGAGGAAGTGGACCAGCCTGCTAGTTCATTTGGGATTTCTGCATCCGGATTTCTCAACGCTGACTTCCTTTGTGAATTGAATTTTCTGGCCGTGTGGCCGCTTTTAGTAATTTTATCCCGCGACCGCTGGAGGTTGCATTCTTATGTTTTGGGACTGGCCGCTGGTGGCTTTGAATCCTGCCGCCTTTTGCGGCTTTTATGAATATGAAAATTTGCGAGATTTCGCCTTTTGTTTTGATTTATACTTTCGCCAAGTGTAGAGGGAAGGATGCGAGTAGTCACTTCAGATCCTAACTCTTTTTCGTCGCTGGTCCGTATGCTACTTTTAGCGGCGCTTTAGGTGTAGTTTATAAGAGACATGTTTTGGGATCTCGTATACGATACTATGTCTGTGAGATGTCAAGATCCAGCAAGACTGGGTTTAGGGCAAGACCTAGGTTTACTCTCAGCTTTGAGGCTGTGCGATGACTGATCGGCTTTCGTTTTGCCTGTTAGTGATTTCTTCCTGATTCTTTTCGTTTAAAGTCCGCGACTAGTCGCCGGCTTATATGACTTGTGTTAAAAGAATCGAGCTATCTTCGGAGTTTATCCGAGATGCTAAACCAAAATTTTGGGTTTCTTGTATAGCGCGCTATGATATCCTTGTCGGATGTAAGAGGACCTTTGTAGGTCTGACTACGATTTTGTATTGAGTGAAACGTTTCTTATGAGCGTCCGTCGGGGCCAATCGACGGGCGTGAGTTTTTTTTAAGTCGCTGGTGGACTGTCTTTTGCGGATAATACGAGTTTTGTTATCTTTTTAAGAAGTTGCGACGTCTCGCGTTTCTTTTGAAGATATGATTTTCGTTTTTCCGAAGCGTTGATGCGTTTAAGTAAGTATAAAAGATAGAAAGAATTTTATTAAAAAATTTCGAGAAGTTTAAAGTACATATGCGGATTTTCGCGTTTTTGTGGGAGTATAGGAGTATACGCACCCAGTCCCCCCCCTTTTTGGTGAGGGGGATAGCTGAACTCGTCGGGTTTCGACGAGCTGCCTACGTACCTCTTTCGAGGATCAAGCCATCTCGTAGTTCTGATAGTTGCCGTGGACGTTTTTACTCCCCGTGCGTTGCCGTTCCGATCGTGCTGATCGGATCGGTGGTTTGTGCGGGGGTCGAGCTGTCCGTTCTTACGGCGGTGGATTCAGAGGCTTTGTCGTCGCCTTGAATCGTTGCCTGTTCAGATGATTTTGGATCATTTTTCTTTGAGTCTTCGGGAATGTTGTGTGATTCCTTTGCTCGCTTTGGGCTGACCGCAGGGCGTTCGATCTTTCGCAGTTTGAACTCGGCTAGGTAACAGAGTCTCGACTGTTTCTGGCTACCCCAGATGGCTGCGGTTCCGGTCGGAGTCGGGAACTTGATACCGAGGTGATATGTGGACGGTACTGCCTTCATGGAGTTGATCCATGGGTTCCCATGATGGCGTTGTAGATGGCGGGTTGTCGACTACTGCAAACTCGACGATCTTTGTAACTTCCTTCGCCATGACGGGAGTTTAATTTTCCGAGTCATGGTAGTGACGCCGAGAACCCTGTCAAAGGTTTTGGCTCAGGGACGACTTCCCAAGTGGGATCTTCATCCTGCAGAGGGTGTCGCGAAGATGACGCTGACCGTGCTTCCAGTATCGACGAATGCGGCCGACTTCGAGATCCTGGATGACCAGGTCGATTACCAAAGGGTCGCAGTGAGGTTTGTCGATTCCGACGGTCTCGTGTTCCTCGAAGCGATTGTGTGGTTAGGAACATCGCTGTCCGGAACCAGTTGGAACTGGTCTCGCTTTTGTAGGCTTTTATCGATGAGACAGAGTCCTGGTAGAACTGTGATCCTCCGATGATCATGTTTACCCTCTGGCGACT
>JAEACV010000307.1:0-15874 GCA_016432835.1 Brassica nigra
GGCAAGTTCGCTAGTCTAGCAACCTAAGTTCTAACTTAGCGTCGAAGTCGCTCGCTGAAAGTGAAACCTAAAAGAATGCTAAAACGCCTAAGTGCTAAGTGCGAAGTTTTGTGGATGATTTGCTCTCACCAAAGCACTCCTTTATATCTCTCTAAGACGGTCTATCTTCTCGGCTGAACCGGCTTTTTCCGTCCATCTTCGTGTTTATCGGGAAATTTGACATTTATCTTCGGAAAACTCACATTTATCTTCTGGAAACTTGATATTTATCTTTTGGAAACTTGACATTTATCTCTTATGTGAGGATAAGGATAAACCGTCATTATCCTTCCTTTTCAGAAAATCGTAGTGGGCCGCTTTGGCCACGCCGACGCTAGACGTTGTTACGATTTCTCAAAGAAATTTTAGTTTCGTTTTCGGCGAACCCAATTCCTCGGCAGCCGTAGATGTTTGGTGTTTTAGAATAACCAGTGATCGTATTCAAACTCATGAAGATTGATCCAAACAAGCCAAGGTGGATCGGGACCGGCATGATGGGACCGAGACAGGACGATCGGGCCGCCACCGCGCCAGGGTTTGCCGCCAGCGCCAGACGACTATGAACGCTGTGCCACCAGTGCCAGGTACCAGGCCGGGTGTTGCCGGTGCCAGGCCGGCCCGCTAACGCTGCGGCGTGCGCCACGGCTGGCCAGGCCAGGCCTGGCGCGATGCTGCGCAGGCCGGCCAAGCGCCGGCGCTGTGTCCGCCCGGCGCCAGGTCGGCCTGCGCGACGCCTGTGCCGCCGATGCTAGGCCGGCCGCCGCGCGACGCTGCGCGGGCTGGCCGCCGGCGAGCGCCAGGCCGGGAGTGCCGCCGGCGCCATAGGCCGGCCCGCGTGACCAGCGTGCCGCCGGCAGCTTGGAAGCCGTCATGCCGATCCGTGGGCTTTTCCTTTGTTCGATCTTCCCCGTTAGTCGTTTGTGCGGGAAATCTTTGAGTTTTGTAAGGATCTTTACCGTAGATTTGAGATAACCGCTTTCAACGGTTTGAGTAATGTGGATTCGAACTTTAGACGCTTAAAAGATGGACTTCTAAACAATCGAAGGCTTTCGGAAGAATCATTGTAGTTCATGGACAATCCGACATGGGTTTAAGGGACCAAGTGCTGCCGTTGCCGAGATCACGAGACGATTGCATAGACGGTACTAGGACCCTTGCCGCTGGGCGCCACGGACAAGGTAAGCCTGCCGCCGTGCCGCGGTCCCAAGGCCCACCGTGCCTGCTTGCCTTCGCTGATCCCCGGCTCACGGGTCCGTTCATGCCTTCTTGTGAGTTCACCGAGTGACGACCCGTTTCTTGGTTTTGATCATCACTTGGTATTTTTTCGAGGACTTTTGGGTGACGATTTCGTCGTTGACCGATTTTGACCCTAACAGTTAGCCCCAGCTAGCTAGAATCGTAATGCCTTCGGTCCCGGCTTCATGTATAGCCGTATGGGAAGGTGTAGAGCGAATCGCTTGCGAAAGTCGAGGTAAATAGTGATTTTACCTCCTTTATAAGGAGGGAGTAAGAAACCTCATTCACTCTTACCTTAACATAAAAAATTATTCTCTCTCAAGAATACTTTCTCTCTCTAAGAACAATGTCTTCAAGATCCTCAAAGAGAGATTCTTCTTCCCATTCATCCTCGGGTGATTCTCCGCCCATGTGACGGTGAAGCAGAGGAGTTTGTCGAGGAGGAAGCAAGAATGCGATACCGAGCCCTTATAGGTTCGCCTCATCACTGCCAGACATCCCTGTTCGAGGAGACCTCCGAGGCAGCCTGGTGTTCCTTTTACGCCGAGCTTGGTTTCTCGTAAATATCTCACGGTTCTTCGAGATTTTTACCGGGTTCCTGAAGGAGTCAAATTCGGATCCCTCGGGTAATGAGAGCGTGCGGAATCCTCCGAAGGTTTCTTTACATGTTACGCAGGCCTTCCTTAATTATTGCCGCATGTGGTTCCCGATCCCTGGCACCATTGTTCGTGACGCTTCATCACTTCGAACTCTCGATCAGCCAGCTCAGCGCCCCTCGCTTGAGAGTTGGCTTGGCGTACTGATCTCGAGTTATGAGCTCGAATCGATCTCAGTCCGGTGATTTCGAAGGCCTTTGGAGCACTCGCCGACAGGGAGCGACGGTTACTACTCCATGCTGCCTAAGAAGGACATGGCCATAATTCAGGGAACCACTATGAACCCTAAGTCGTGGCAGGAACGTTTCTTCTATGTCCAATAGATGGTGAGTCTGTCGAGGAGAGCTGCCTCCATCTATTTCCGCACGCATGGAACTTCAACCGAGGTAATATGACGAAAACTCGCCGTCTATTTCGCTATTCCTGGCGCGGGTTTTAATGAAAAAGTTCCGCTTTTGTAGATAACGGGCGGTTATGATTTGCATGGCGATCTTTTCGTCAAGAGGGACCTCCTTCGCCAAAGACCGTCTTTCTGGAAGTCCTTCACTCTCGAACGGATTCGAGACGCGATAAGGCTTTACCGTCCCAGACCTTGTCCCATCGTGATGACGAACCGGTTACCAAGCCTCGACTCGAGGCGTAAACAGAGATCTCGTAAAGGGAAAGAGATCGATGGTGGGGAAGGTTCGAAGATCCTTCACCGCTGGGGAAAACCCTAGTTTTGTTCCAACGGAAAAGGCGGAGCCAGCGATTTTCCACTTCCCAACAACTTTGAAGGTCTTCCTCCGAGTTTGCTACTGATGAGTCGCTGGAGGAAGAAAAGAGGCAATGGATTTTTGCCAAGGTTCCCAACGGATCAATGAGGTTTTGTTCTTTGAATTTCTTAACCGTATTCTCGATTCCGCATATATGTATGTTTATTGGTCTTGGATTTGTGCAGGACTAAGAGTGTTTGGCAATGCGCCGACTCAGTTTCCGCAAGTCCGGATCGCTAACTTCAAGACCACGGTTGAGCAAGAGCTTTTCCGTTCCGACAAGAGGTAAAGGCGAGAATGCGAAGCAAGCTGAGCTTCATGCTCGAGCTCTTGTTCGGGCGAAAGGAGAGGAAGGAGGATGGTCGCAGCTGAGGTGGCGAGACGGGCGGAATCGCTCGCTGCTGAGTTTCAATGTTTTAAAGAAGCTCGGAGTTTGTTGGCGATTTCCGAGTGTCGGGCCTCGGTCATAAACCTTACAAGTCTCAACCCGGATTTCTCTTTGATTCCGGATCGCTGAGATGAAGGATTTTATGGCCGAGCGCCCATGCTGAGTCTTTGGTTCCTCCGGTTGAAGAAAGAGTCCGAGACTATGGGAACCTATCGAGGTTTCCGAGGATACGGTGGAGGCCGGAGCCGATGAGAACGCCGAGGGTGGTGGGAACGCCAGGGGAACGAGGAAGTGGACCAGCCTGCTAGTTCATTCGGGATTTCCGTGATCTGGATTTCTCAAATGTTGACTTCCTTTGTGAATAGTATGTTTTGGCCGTGTGCGTGTTTTTAGGAGTTTTATTCTGCACCGCTGGAGGTTGCGTTCTTATGTTCGACTGGCCGCTGGTGGTTTAGAATCCGCCGTCTTTGCGGCTTTTATAAATATGAAAATTTGCGAAATTTCGTCTTTTATTTTGATTTATACTTTCGTCAAGTGTAGAGGAAAGAATGCGAGTAGTCACTTCGTATCCTGACTCTTTTTTGTCGCTTGGTCCGTATGCTACTTTTAGCGACCGTTTTAGGTGTGTTTATAAGAGACTTGTTTTGGGATCTCGTATAACGATACTATGTCCGTGAGATGTCAAGATCCAGCAAGACTGGTTTAGGGCAAGACCTAGGCTTACTCAGCTTTAAGGCTGTGCGATGACTGATCGGCTTTCGTTTTGCCTGTTAGTGATTTCTTCCTGATTCTTTTCGTTTAAAGTCCGCGACTAGTCACGGCTTATATGACTTGTGTTAAAAGAATCGAGCTATCTTCGAGTTTATCCGAGACGCTTAAACCAAAATTTTGGTTTCTTGTATAGCTATGATATCCTTGTTGGATGTAAGAGGACCTTGTAGGTCTGACTACGAAGTTTGTATTTGAGTGAAATGTTTCGAGCGTCCGTCGGGGCCAATCGACGGGCATAAGTTGTTTTTAAGTCGCAGTGGACTGTTTTGGCGGATTATACGAGTTTTGTTATCTTTTCAGAAGTTGCGACGCCTCGCTTTTCAAGATATGATTTTCGTTTTTCCGTAGTGTTTACGCGCTATGAGCATAAAAGATAGAAAGAATTTTATTAAAAATTTCAAAAGTTCGAGTACATGCGGATATTTCGCTTTTTGTGAGTATAGAGTATACGCACCCACCCCCTTTGGTGAGGAGGATAGCTGAACTCGCGGGTTTCGACGAAGCTGCCTACGCATTCTTCGAGGATCAAGCCATCTCAGAAGTTCTGATAGTTGTCGCAACGCTTTTACTCCCCGTCGTTGCCGTTCCGATCGTGCTGGTCGGATCGGCGGTTTGTGCGGGGTCGAGCTGTCTGCTTTTATGGCGGTGGACTCGAGGATTTGTCGCTGTCTTGAATCGTTGCCTGTTTGGATGATTCGATTATCTTTTCGAGTCTTCGTGAATGTTGTGTGATTCCTTTGCTCGCTTCGGGTTGGCGCTCCGGATCTTTTCGCAGTTTGAACTCGCTAGGTAACAGAGTCTCAACTGTTTCGACTACCCTGATGGCTGCGATTCCGGTTGAGTCGGAAATTTGATGCCGAGGTGATATGTGGATGGTACAGCCTTCATGGAGTTGATCCAAGGGGTTCCCATGATGGCGCTAGATGCCCGGTTGTCGATCACCGCGAACTCGATGATTTTGTGACTTCTTTCGCCATGACCGGAGCTTAATTCTTCCGAGGGTCATGGAAGTGACCGAGAATCCAGTCAAAGGTTTTGGCTCAGAACGACTTCCCAAGTGGGATCTTCATCCTGTAGAGGGTGTCGCGAAGATAACGTTGACCGTACTTCCCGCTTCGACGAGGATGCGGCCGACCTCGAGATCCTGGATTACCAGGTCGATAACCAAAGGATCGCAATGAGGCTTGTCGATTCCGGCAGCTCCTGATTCCTCGAAAGTGATCGCGTAGTTGGGAATATCGCTATCCGAAACCAGTTGGAACTTGTCTCGCTTTGCCCGTAGGCTTTATCGACGACTGAGTCTTGGTAGAAATGTGATCCTCCGATGATCATGTTTACCCTGGCGATTGTTGTTGTTTCCTTGTCGTCCTGTCTCCTTCCGCTTTTCACCCGATTGGTTTTCGGTCGCGTCCTCGGAGACAGTTTTGTTGGTCTTTAAGGCCGAGTCCGGAGTAGGTCCTTTAATTTTGACCTTTGACAGTTCGCCGGTGAGGAGCTTTGGCGGCGGGCGGCCGGAGAACCTTGCAGTTCGCGGTGGAGTGACCTCTGGTTTCGTGGAACTCGCAGTAGGAATTATCCTTGTACTGGTTCCTGGTCCAGGTGTTTCCAAAGGTTTTGCCTTGCTCCGAGTTGATGGCGTAGTTATGCTCGCCGCCTTCCCTTCGTGATGGACGCTTTTGTCGCTAGAGGGTTTCTTTTGAGGACGCGCGGTCCGTGCTTCGCGATAGAAGTTTCATCTCTTCCTCCATGATGATGAAGTCCGCTGTTTTGTGGAGGGTATCCTGGATTGTCCGCGCTTTTCCAGTAGTATCCACTTTCGAACTTCGACTTGTACCAGAGAGTCTTCCTCGGGCGCCGATTGACATTGTCGCTGATGCCCGCACTCGCCATCACCAGTTTGAACCTTCGCATGAAGTCGCGGTGTGACTCGTCCTCCTTCTGAGCTAGACTCCATAGGTCAACGCCGGACGTCTCTATCCATGAACATGGAGTATTGTTTGAGGAACGCCGAGGCCAGTTGGCGGAAGCTTCGATGGAGTTCCTTTGAGCCGGAGAACCATTCGAGCGCAGCCTTGAGGTGCTCGACGAAGAAGACAATGACCCGCGTCTCGTTTGCGCTCCGGGAGTTTGCACCTACCCATTGCGATCTGGAAAGACTGCAGGTGCGACTTAGATCCGTCGCATAGACCGGATTTTATTTTCCCTGGTCCGAGATGCGTGTTTCCGTGATCCGGCGGTGAACGGCGTTTTCCGTGCTTCCTCGAGAAGTCTATCGATCTCGGGCGGAACTGGTCGCCTGATGGATTTGCGATTTCACCGCCGCCCGCCACGGTCTTCTTAAGAGATTCGCGGAGGTCATGGATCTCGCTATTGCTACCGGCGTTCCTCCGATTTTGTCGGCGCTGGTTTTGATGGATCCGAGTTTAATCCTCCGCGAGTTCTTCCTGCTCCATCCATTAGAGTTCTTCTTCCTCTTCTGTCATGGACCTTTCGAAGGATACCGTCTGCCGAGCGGACTGGCTTCGGTCCTCCTGAGTGGATGTCAGCGCTTCATCGGAAGGATCCGATTGGTCGCTGATATCTAGATCGATGCGCAACGCCGCTTCCTTGTTTCCCGTAGCCGGGAGTGGAAGGTTCTGCGAGGTCGTTTGCTGTCCTTTCGAGCCGCTTCTCGAGTGGGCTCTTTCGGGCATCTTTTTCGTGCTTCGAGATCCGGTCGAGTCTTCTGCCGCGTGCCTTGGTGGATCCGCGGCAACTTGCTCCTCGCAGTTAAGGTGTCAACCTGTTTTGCGGCAGGTTATCAGCTTGTCTCGTTGTTCCGCCTGCACTGGGCGGAGGTAAACAGCCTTCATCTGCCTGAAGCCTCGTGTTTGCATCAGCAGTGACTGGACGATCTCCAGCTGGAGTCTTCAACGCTGGGCCGACGGGTGTTCCGTCTAGCGCTGGCTGATCTTTGGTGACGTCAGTAGACATGATCGAGCGTGTGCAGTTGCGAGATAGATAGATCCGTAACCCCCCCTCCTTCTAGCCAAACTGTGGGAACCGAAATTCGCACCGTCAAATTAAGTTGATTTGAAGGAAAGCCAAGTGAACCAAGCCTTCCCTGAAGGTCCCGGATATCTGCTGGGCCGCACACGACACAATCAGTACGACAAAGAAAATATGAAACGAAATAAAATCGTAAGAACAAAGAATAGAGCGAAAGATCTTATTTCCGAATCCGCGTTTGAGCGTGAACAACAGGTAAGAGCCTTGGCTACGAGAGCTGTCGGCAAGTTCGCTAGTCTAGCAACCTAAGTTCTAACCTAGTTGAGTCGCAGCTCGCTAGTGAAAAAAGAATGCTAAAACGCCTAAGTGTAAAACGCCTAGTGCTAAGTGCTCGGAAGTTTTGTGATGATTTGCTCCTCGCCCAAAGCTCTCCTTATATACTCTTCTTAAGACGGTCTATCTTCTCGCGGGCTGAACCGGGCTTTTTCCATTTTCGTCCATCTTCGTGTTTATCGGGAAACTTGACATTTATCTTCGGAAAACTTGACATTTATCTTCTGGAAACTTGACATTTATCTCTTATGTGAGGATAAGGATAAACCGTCATAGTTATCCTTCCTTTCGGAAAATCGTAAGTGGGCGCTTTGGCCACGTCGGGCCGCTTTAGACGTTGTTATGGTTTTCTGAAAGAACAGTCTTTGAAGGTTTCGGTTTTTCGAAGGAACCCCAATTCCTCGTATCGAGATGTTTGGTGTTTTAGAATAACCGTGATCGTACCAAACTCACGAAGATTGATCCAAACAAGCCAAGGTGGGATCAGACCGAGCATGATGGGACCGAGACCAGGACGAGGGCCGCGACCGGCGTCGGGGCTTGCCGCCAGCGCCAGGCCGGCTTATGAACGCGTGCGCCGGTGCCAGGCGGGTGCCGCCGGCGCCAGGCCGGTGCCGCCGCCAGGCGCCCGCGACGCTGCGTCCGCCGGGCGCCAGGTCGGTGTGCCGCCGCGCTAGTCGCCCAGCTGACGCGGTGTCGCTAGCGCCAGGCCGCCCGCGACGAGCCGCCGGCGCCAGGTCGGCGCTGACGCTGCCGCCAGGCCAGGCCGCCCGCTGACGCTGCGGTGCTAGGCCGTCTTGCCGTCCGTGGGTTTTCGATCTTCCCGTAGTCGTTTGGCGGGAAATCTTTGAGTTTTGGAAGGATCTTTACCGTAGATTTCGAGATAACCGCTTTCAAGGGTTTGAGTAATGTGGCTTCGAACTTTAGACATTTAAAAGATGGACTTCTAAACAATCGAAGGCTTTACGGAAGAATCATTGTAGTTTCGCGGACAATCCGGACATGGGTTTAAGGGACCAAGTGCTGCCGTTGCCGAGATCACGAGACAATTGCATAGACGGTACTAGGACCCTTGCTGGCTGCCAGACGGACAGGGTAAGCCTGCCGCCCGTGCGTGTCCCGGCCCACCGTGCCTGCTTGCCTTCGTTGATCCCGGGCTCACGGTCCGCTCATGCCTTATTGTGAGTTCACCGAGTGACGACCGTTTCTTGGTTTTGATCGTCACTTGGTTTTTCTTTCGGTGACGATTTCGCCGTTGACCGATTTTGACCCCAACAAAGATAATTTCCGTGGTTTTTATCGTAAAACCAGACCAAGGATTCCATTTGATTGGGAATCAAGAAATGGTTAAGCCGGTGTTTGCGGAAGGTTGTAATGAGGATTGTCGAGACTGCATAGTTTTCGTATCATCATTTTGGAAAACTTCGACGCTACAGGACGGATGCGTGCATGTTTGGTTGCTATAGCGACCGAGCTTTGTCCGAGCTCGGTCGCTACAAAGCTCGGTCGCTATAGCAACCAAACATGCACGCATCCCGGTCCTTCAGAAGTCCAAGTTTTCCAAATGATGATTATACCCACAAGAGTTCTCTCGATCAGGTAAGATTCATTGCTTAGATTAGGCGTTTCCATTTTCCTTGAGACACAAATTGTTTTTCTTCACTTGCATTACACGACACATATCAGTAATCATATATGGTTTGAGTACGTACTCACATCATAGGTTTAAGAATAGCATAGAGAAGAGCGTCTCTAAATTCATATGTTTATTCTTCCTTTCACTTAATTTTGCAGCCAGGCATCCGTATCCACTCAACTACAGTCTCGTGATATACATACAACATAAGATGCAGGTGTATGTGTAGGACATGCATGGCAAGAAGGTAAAGAACTCCAACGAGTTCTTCAAAGATTATGTACTGGTATTCTTATGGTCAAAAATACAATTTATATTAGGGAAGCTTTTAGTTAATATAGATTGCAAGCTGTTTCACAAAGCCTTTTGTTAACTTTTATTAAAGTTGTATACATTTTTTCAACTTTTGATCGCTGTAGTCAAATTAAAAAAAATATCTATATTCAATTGCTTCTGTACTGTGCAGTTCCTCTTCTTAAGGTTAAAATGTTGGCTGTTTTCTGAAAATTGTATATGCAAATTATGTTCTGTAGTTGCACCACATTGACTTTAGGTTCCATGCTCATGGTTTTGGTAAAAGTAAACTCTATAGAGCGACTTAGTCATGTTTTAAAGCTTTTGTTACAACTTATCAGTAGATTTTAAAATGAGAACAAAAGAAATCGTTGTGTTTAGAATTAATTGGCAATGTTCTTCATGTATTCCTTGGCAAGCTTTATTTCCAATATTCGTTTTTGTTCCTTAATGAGAGTGTAGCCTGATTCCAGCAACGCTTCCACCTCTTTGCTGTTCGCGCAAACTCTTCATATGCTCTCAAGTGAAATCAATGATTGAGAATTTTGTAAGAGCAAGAGAGAGAGAAAGAGATCACTCTGAAGCTTGCGATGGCATTTACTTTAAGAACTGAGGAACCTCTTCGATCTTTTGCACCTGATAAGAGTTTCCCTTGAATCTCTATGCTCTGTTGATAAACCACAATGTTCAAGAGATGGTGGGGATATATTAATCACTGGATCTAATAGAGTAGCCGGTGTCATTCATTGCCAAAGAGGAATCAATAGAAGAGGTGCCTTAGCGAGATCAAAATGATGAATGTGGAAGAGGAAGAAGATTGTAGTGGAGGAAAATTGAAACGTAAAGATATGTTTGCAAGCGCCACTAAATGCATGTTGTAATTGGTGATATGGCTTCAAAAGTTTGAAGGCTTTAAATTGAAACTTATTTTCATCCAATCAGATTTATTGATTTCAAAAGGCTTTAACCCTTCTAGTTACTTCTAACAACACTCAAAACCATTTTTCCTTTTAAATTCTTCACTAAACGATTGGTTTTTTTTTTCAAAGTCTATAAAACTTGATTTTTATTTAAATTCATTGAATTTTCTACAATTTTTATTTAAAATCATTGAAGTTTCTATAATGTCAAACTCAATACCAAGCATTATCTTGGTTGTGTTCAACCTTTGAAGAAAAAAACACTTTTTCTGACTTTTGTCATTTTCCTCTCCAAAATAGGATGTTAAGATAAAAAATAATAATATTAACTAAAATAATTATTTAGTTATTAAAGTTTCTGCAATGTCAAAACCAATACTAAGCACAACCTTGGTTTTGTTCAACATTTGAAGAATAAAAAAACAGACTTTTTCTGACTTTTGTCGTTTAACTCTCCAAGATAGGAGGTTAAGATAAGAAATAATAATATTAATAAAATATAATTATTCAGTTAAATTAAATATTTTAAAAAAAATCAGAAATAGCACATAAGCCTATGTTCTCATGGTATATAAAACAATAGCTCAGTTGAGAAACTTTTGTTATATCTTATATATTAAAATAGAAGTTACGACCTTGATTCATGTATGATTTTTTTAAAAAAATGGACCCTAACCAAAAATCAGTTATTATTCATTTATTACTGAAAATATGCTTAATAATATGTCATGCCTAAATTAATCATCGACTCCTACAAAACCGGATTGCTTAACAAACCAATATTTAATTCCTTATTACATGTTTAAGTTATCCTATCTTTTATATTTTAGTTAATATCACTTAAAGTCCTACATGACCATCCGATCTTCACTTTATTATATATAAAATCATGACTTGGGTTTTTAAGCCATATTTTCGACAAACGGTCATATATTTTCTGTTACTAGAAGTATATATTAGCTTCATAAATGACCATACATTCTCCATGAAAATGCTCAACCATGTCACTAACAGTTTTTTTTATTTATAGTAATCATTCGAGACTCATATTTTAGTTATTTCTCTTTAGATTTTTTTCTGTTGAATTTGTTTTAGCCTTATTTGACTGACTTTTATCTTTGTATTATATGATTTTCTTTGATGTACTAAAACATAGAGGACATTTGGAGAATATGGAATTGGTGTATTCAAAAATATTAAATATCAAATAATGGTATATTCCTTTATCAATCAACAATATTATTCAAAGGTTAAAAATCATAATTGTATAAAAATCCTATAATTTCGTGATTGTAACAGTTTCTGCATAACAACCATGATAATATCAAGGAAAATCTATTCCAATATTAAGCAATACCATTCAAAATGGGAATATTATGTTTACCTCATTAAAAATCATAACTAGATAGACCTTTTTATTTTATTTTTACTTTTGAAAAAAGAACTTTTATTTTAAGCACCATTATATTTACAATATGTTTGAAACATAGCCTAACAATATCGTATCTTTTATGATTTCTGATTTTTAATTAATCAAAAATTACAAGTATTGTAACTAAACATGATATCAAATAAATTACGATCTATGTAAATGAATAACATATCAAATCCCAAATTTTGATATGTATTAATATACATTTAGCCAAGAAATATGTATTAATATACAGAAATCATCTAAATTGTATATATATTATAAACAAAATACTTGAGAATAGTAAGTTTTATAAAAAAAAATACCAAATAACAAATGACTTATTTAGTATACCATTTAATTATTTAACATCAAAACACATTTGATCAACGAATATAATTTATAAATAATTAAAACATATTAATACCCATAATTGTGAAACATAAAAAGAAAAAAAAACAAGCGCAAGAAATGCTCGAGTCCTGATCTAGTCTTTATAAAATAAATTAAAAACCCTTACAAATTGGTTTTTGAATCATAATAAATTATTTACGCTGATAAGAAGATACACAAAAGTGATGAGAAAACTGCTGGAAAGCTTCTGGGAAGATTATGGTAGAGAGGGAAACTGAAGGTGCTTGAAACTTTACTCTCTTGAAGCTAATCTAATAATGATTGGCTGTATAGGTATTGGTTGTCTGTCGTAACCAAACATAGTGTTAAGATTTGGGATTATGAAAACAAGAACATTGTTGATGCCTTGAATGTTGATCTCATTTATAAGAGTGTATAAAGACTTATTAATCTTGTATACAGTTTATACATAGTTTAGAAGAATTTATAAATGTTCTCTAAATGCTTATAAAACATTTGCTAACTTTACATATTTTGAACATCTATGAATCTTTTCAGTTTATAAAGACTATTGTCATGATAAAGACTATGATGCAACAATCAATTTTAGGTATAAATTATTTATAAGAGCCTACAAAACTTAGAAATCATTTAATAAGACTTATCAATCATTTATGAAGCCTTATAAATCATTTATCGTATAAAGGTTTCAAAATAATTTAGAAAGGTTTATTAGAATCTCGAAAACTTTATTTAGTCTAATGAAACTTGAATTTTATTTTACAAAATAGATTTCTAAACTCTTATGAGAGCTTATAAATTAGTTTATAAAGATTCTGAACGTATATAAATAATTTATATAAAATGTCCATAAAATTTTATAAGGATTTATAAAATATTTATAAATTAGTTACAAGAGTTTACAAATTATTTTTAAAAAATTCTAATATTCTTATAAAAGTTAATAATATTTATAAATGTATATTAGTAAAAGTGTATAAATCTTCTTAAAGAGTTATAAATCATCTATATAAGTTCATAAATCATTAGCAAGAATTTATAGATATGTATTAAGGTTTACAAGAGTTTATAAATCATTTATAATGGGTTTATTTATAAATTTATAAGGGCTTATAAGACAGTTAATAAGATGATCAAACCTTATGCAAATAATTTATAAGTTATTAGAAGGCAGCACGTTGAAGGGTCTATAAATCATTTATAAAAATATTTAAAATTGTTTAAAGAAAAAAAAGAATATTTAAAATTATTTATAATCGTTTATAAAATCAGTTACAAGGATATGAAGAATTTCAAAAGGTAATTTATTCATGAAGGCTTTTAAAAAATTTAATAAAGGCTTATAAATCATTTATAAGGGTTTGTGAAAACTTTTTCCACAATTATAAACTTGCTTATAAGAGTTAATAAAACATCTATAAGAATAGTGTCCAACATCGAAACAACTTCAATTATATGCTTGCCTTTGTTCAACATCACACAGCCCTGCAAAAATATTCAAACTCCATAGTTCGTCAAAGAAATGTTTAGCAGGATCATGTTTACTTTGGTGATTTTTTTTACCTTCTGCCATTCAGCATAATGTGATCTCAGCTCGAGCTGGAAGACCACTGACAAGCAATTCAAATAACATGAGTCGCCACGCATTAACTAGCAACTTTTCAAACAGCTATAATCTCTTCTTGTATATTTGCTAATCTCCCCCATCCACATTCTACCGCTAGATCACCTCTAACTATCATAACTCCTAAAAGGATTTAAACACTTCATCTCCAAAGAAGAGGCTCAGGTACAAATCTAACCTCTGATCTCACAGTAAGAACATCTTGAAACTGTTTTTTAGCTCCCATAAGTTTTGTTTTCAAGTCATCACAAAATATTTATAATGGTTTATAAGAATTTATAACGGGTTTACAAAATCACTTACATGTATTTATAAAGATTTTATACAGAATTTATAAGGGTTTATAAATTTTAAAGGGTTTAAATAAGTTTATATTGTTAAGAATCATCTAAGTGGACGACCCATAACCGGACGATACCGAACCGGTCCGTACCGACCAGGGACGGCCCGAACCAGGGACGGCCCGAACCAGATAGACCAGAGCCGTCTGTTCCAGATAAAGATAGAGACAGCCGTATTTATCTATATGTTATGTTTACATATTAGAATTTATCCTTTTCCTAGATAGACTATGAAATATTATGGCCCATTATGTATTAGGCCCATTGTCTATGACGGTCTATGTAATCCTATATAAAGGAACCTCCGATTATGAATAATATATCCTTCACAAACCTATTCTTTCACAACATATATAAGATTTGTAAGGGTTTATAAAAGGTTTTAATGGGTTTTGAAGAGTTTATATAGGGTTTATAAAAATTAGAAAGGTTTATAAAACCATATAAATATTTATATAACTATTTGTAAAAGTTTATAAAACCATTTATGAACCATTTATAAATTTTAGAAGAGCTTATAAAACCTTGTATTAACTATCTATAAAGTTTATAAAACTATTTACAAGAACTTATAAGCTATTTATAATACATGAACATAATGCTTGTAAAAGGTATCTTTACACCATGATTAAAAGTTAACATCATCTTTTTATTTCGTTTTGCAGTTATATAGTAATGAATTTTGCACATCTTTGAGATTGCCTCCGAAGATTTATGAAGCTGGAACAGAACCACTAGACAATCCAAAAGTGATTATCCAATCGGTGTCTTGGTCAATAATTTGAAGCGTTATATAAAAGATTATAATTGTAGTCTTATAGGGTTTATAAATTTATAAATTAGAGATTTGTAGAGACTTATAAAATTTGTTTAATCTTTGTTAGATCTTGTGGTTAATTCAGTGTTTGGATTTTGACAGTGTTGTACATAAGGGGTATAAATAATTTATAAATAATTTATAAGGTTTATATAGGTATATACAGGTTTAGAAATCAATTGGAGGTCTTTAAATCAACTATAAGATTATTTTATAAAATCTTATAAATCATTTATTAGAGTTTATCAAGACATTTATAAGATTTTATAAAACAATTCATATATATATCATATATAATGATTTATAAAACCATTTATTAGGTTCATAAATCTATTTATAATTAGTTATCAAAAAAGTTTATAAGGATTTCAAAATATATTATTAAAGTATAATTCATTTATAAGAGTTTATAAAATCAGTCTATAAGGCTTTATAAGGATTATAAATAATTTAAAAATGTTTATAAATCATTTATGAAGATTTGGAAATCAATTATAAACTTTTATTAATAGTTTATATATATTCATATAAACGATTTATAAACCCTTATAAAATCACTTATAAGGTTTTATAAAATCATTTATAAATATTTGTAAAAGTTTATAAAGGTAATTCATTTATAAAGTCTTAAAATCATTTATATGAATATATCGAAACTTTTATAAGGTCTATAAATCATTTATAAGAATATTTAAAATTATTTATAAGGGTTTATAAAATTATTTCTAAGGATTTGTATAATTTCAAAGGTAATTCTTTTATGAAGTCTTATAACATTTTATAGAGGCTTATAAATCATTTATAAGGGTTTGTGAAAAAAATTTCATTGGAGCACCTAAGTCTTAGAAAAATTTCATACTTTGTTATCTTCAAGACTTGAATTGGGAACATATGCCTTTGAGCTTTATTAACAAAATGTCTCCTTCTGAAATTTTGATCTCAGCACTATTATCGGCAATTATCTCAAGAAACAGTAGTCTGCTCTCCATAGTACGAGCTAATTCTGAACTCGAACCTCATCCCAAGACATCATACTTAAGATCATCGTTCTTCTTTTTCTTCATCATGAGAAAAGAAAACACAAATGTTAGTTAGATATCATCAAAACCCCAATTTGCATTTTGAGTAAAAGAAAGAAAGAACCTTTGAAGTTGAGGCAGTGGATGATGGTCCACCGCTTAACGCTTGGGCCTGAACCATGGCTATGAGCAGTTATGCAGCTCTGGAGCCTGCAAGCGTGTTACTATTGAGAGTCCAAACTACTAGCAAAACTCCTATTACTAGAGGAAC
>JAEACV010000615.1:0-18415 GCA_016432835.1 Brassica nigra
CCGCTAATGCTTTCAGGCGGAAATCTTTGAAGTTTTGGAAGGATCTTTACCGTAGATTTGGAGATAACCGCTTTCAACGGTTTGAGTAATGTGGATTCGAACTTTAGACGCTTAAAAGATGGACTTCTAAACAATCGAGAAGGCTTTCATGGAAGAATCATTGTAGCTCATGGACAATCCGACATGGGTTTAAGGGACCAAGTGCGCTGCCGCGTTCCGAGATCACGAGACGATTGCATAGACGGTACTAGGACCCTTTGCTGGCGCCAGACGGACAAGGTAAGCCTGCCGCGGCCGCGGTCCGCGCCCCACCGCCTGCTTGCCTTCGCTGATCCCCGGCTCACGGTCCGCTCATGCCTTCTTGTGAGTTCACCGAGTGATCTACCCGCTTCTTGGTTTTGATCGCCACTTGGTTTTTCTTCGAGGACTTTCGGTGACGATTTCGTCGTTGACCGATTTTGACCCCAACAGTTAGCCCCACCTAGCTAGGAATCGTAATGACTTTCGGTCCCCGCTTCATGTATAGCCGTATGGGAAGGTGTGTAGACGAATCGCTTGCGAAAGTCGAGGTAAATAGTGATTTTACCTCCTTTATAAGGAGGGAGTAAGAAACCTCATTCACTCTTACCTAAACATAAAAATTATTCTCTCAAGAATACTCTCTCTAAGAAAAATGTCTTCAAGATCCTCAAAGAGAGATTCTTCTTCCCATTCATCCTCGGGTGATTCTCCGCCCATGTGACGGTGAAGCAGAGGAGTTTGTCGAGGAGGAAGCAAAGAATGCGATATCGAGCCCTTATAGGTTCGCCTCATCACCGCCAGACATCCCTGTTCGGAGGAGACCTCCGAGGCAGCCTGGTGTTCCTTTTACGCCGAAGCTTGGTTTCTCGTAAATATCTCACGGTTCTTCGAGATTTTACCGGTTCCTGAAGGAGTCAAATTCGATCCTGTCGGTAATGAGAGTGCGGAATCCTCCGAAGGTTTCTTTACATGTTACGAGGCCTTCCTTAATTATTGCCGCATGTGGTTCCCGATCCCGGCACCATTGTGACGCTTCATCACTTCAACTCTCATCAGCCAGCTCAGCCCCTGCCTTGAGAGTTGGTTTGGCGTATGATCTCGAAGTTATGAGCTCGGAATCGATCTCAGTCCCGGTGATTTCAAGGCCTTTGAGCACTCCCCCACAGGGAGCGACGGTTACTACTCCATGCTGCCTAAGAAGGACATGGCCATAATTCAGGGAACCACTATGAACCCTAAGTCGGGCAGGAACGCTTTCTATGTCCTAATAGATGGTGAGTCTGCGAGGAGAGCTGCTCCATCTATTTCCGCACGCATGGAACTTCAACCGAGGTAATATGACGAAAACTCGCCGCCTATTTCGCTATTCCTGGCGCGGGTTTTAATGAAAAAGTTCCGCTTTGTAGATAACGGGCGGTTATGATTTGCATGGCGATCTTTTCGCAAGAGGGACCTCCTTCGCCAAAGACCGCTTTTCTGGAAGTCCTTCACTCAACGGATTCGACGCCGATAAGGCTTTACCGTCCCGGTGACCTTGTCCCATCGTGATGACGCCGAACCGGTTACCAAGCCTCGACTCGAGGGCGAAACAGAGATCTCGTAAAGGGAAAGAGATCGATGGTGGGGAAGGTTCGAAGATCCTTCACCGCTGGGGAAAACCCTAGTTTTGTTCCAACGGAAAAGGCGGAGCCAGCGATTTTCCACTTCCCAACAACTTTTTGAAGGTCTTCTCCGAGTTTGCTACTGATGAGTCGCTGGAGGAAGAAAAGAGGCAATGGATTTTTGCCAAGGTTCCCAACGGATCAATGAGGTTTTGTTCTTTGAATTTCTTAACCGTATTCTCGATTCCGCATATATGTATGTTTATTGGTCTTGGATTTGTGCAGGGACTAAGAGTGTTTGGCAATGCGCCGACTCCAGCCAAGAAGTCCGGATCGCTAACTTCAAGACCACGAAGTTGAGCAAGAGCTTTTCCGGTTCCGACAAGAGGTAAAGGCGCAGAATGCGAAGCAAGCTGAGCTTCATGCTCGAGCTCTTGTTCGGGCGGAAAGGAGAGGAAGGAGGATGGTCGCAGCTGAGGTGGCGACGGGCGGAATCGCTCGCTGCTGAGTTTCAATGTTTTAAAGAAGCTCGAGTTTGTTGGCGATTTCAGCGAGTGTCGGGGCTCGGTCATAAACCTTACAAGTCTCGAACCCGGATTTCTCTTTTGATTCCGAGATCGCTGAGATGAAGGATTTTATGGCCGAGTGCGCCCATGCTGAGTCTTTGGTTCCTCCGGTTGAAGAAAGAGTCCGAGACTATGGGAACCTATCGAGGTTTCCGAGGATACGGTGGAGGCCGGAGCCGATGAGAACGCCGAGGGTGGTGGGAACGCTCAGCGTGAACGAGGAAGTGGACCAGCCTGCTAGTTCATTCGGGATTTCCGTGATCTGGATTTCTCAAATGTTGACTTCCTTTGTGAATAGTATGTTTTGGCCGTGTGTGCGGTTTTTTAGGAGTTTTATTCTGCACCGCTGGAGGTTGCGCTCTTATGTTCGACTGGCCGCTGGTGGTTTAGAACTCACCGCCTTCGGCTTTTATAAATATGAAAATTTGCGTAAATTTCGCTTTTATTTTGATTTATACTTTCGCCAAGTGTAGAGAAAGAATGCGAGTAGTCACTTCAGATCCTAACTCTTTTTTTGTCGCTTGGTCCGTATGCTACTTTTAGCGACCGCTTTTAGTGTAGTTTATAAGAGACTTGTTTTGGGATCTCGTGATACGATACTATGTCTGTGAGATGTCAAGATCCAGCAAGACTGGGTTTAGTGGCAAGACCTAGGCTTACTCTCAGCTTTAAGGCTGTGCGATGACTGATCGGCTTTCGCTTTTGCCTGTTAGTGATTTCTTCCTGATTCTTTTCGTTTAAAGTCCGCTAATTAGCCGGCTTATATGACTTGTGTTAAAAGAATCGAGCTATCTTCGAGTTTATCCGAGACGCTAAACCAAAATTTTGGTTTCTTGTATAGCGCTATGATATCCTTGTTGGATGTAAGAGGACCTTGTAGGTCTGACTCACGAAGTTTGTATTTGAGTGAAATGTTTCGAAAGCGTCCGTCGGGGCCAATCGACGGGCATAAGTTGTTTTAAGTCGCAGTGGACTGTTTTGGCGGATTATACGAGTTTTGTTATCTTTTCAGAAGTTACGACGCCTCGCTTTCTTTCAAGATATGATTTTCGCTTTTTCGTAGTGTTTACGCTAAGTGAGCATAAAAGATAGAAAGAATTTTATTAAAAATTTCAAAAGTTCGAGTACATGTGGGATATTTCGCTTTTGTGGGAGTATAGAGTATACGTACCCACTTTTGGTGAGGAGGATAGCTGAACTCGCCGGTTTCGACGAGCTGCCTACGCATTCTTCGAGGATCAAGCCATCTCAGTTCTGATAGTTGTCGCAACGCTTTTACTCCTCGTGCGTTGCCGTTCCGATCGTGCTGGTCGGATCGGCGGTTTGTGCGGGGTCGAGCTGTCTGCTTTTATGGCGTGGACTCGGAGGATTTGTCGCTGTCTTGAATCGCTACCGTTTGGATGATTCGATTATCTTTTTCGAGTCTTCGGAATGTTGTGTGATTCCTTTGCTCGCTTCGGTTGGCGGGGCTGCCCGATCTTTTCGCAGTTTGAACTCGCTAGGTAACAGAGTCTCAACTGTTTCGACTACCCTGATGGCTGCGATTCCGCTGGAGTCGGAAATTTGATGCCGAGGTGATATGTGGATGGTACAGCCTTCATGGAGTTGATCCAAGGGGTTCCCATGATGGCGCGTAGATGCCCGGTTGTCGACACCGCGAACTCGATGATTTTGTGACTTCTTCGCCATGACCGGAGCTTAATTCTTCCGAGGGTCATGGAAGTGACGCCCGAGAATCCAGTCAAAGGTTTTGGCTCAGAACGACTTCCCAAGTGGGATCTTCATCCTGTAGAGGGTGTCGCGGAAGATAACGCGACCGCGCGACGAGGAGATCCTGGATTACCAGGTCGATAACCAAAGGATCGCGAATGAGGCTTGTCGATTCGGTTGATTCCTCGAAGTGATCGTAGTTAGAATATCGCTATCCGGAACCAGTTGGAACTTGTCTCGCCTCGTAGGCTTTATCGACGACTGAGTCTTGGTAGAAATGTGATCCTCCGATGATCATGTTTACCCTCCATTGTTGTTGTTTCCTTGTCGTCTCCTCTCCGCCACCCGATTGGTTTTCGGTCGCGGTCCTCGGAGACAGTTTTGTTGGTCTTTGGGCGGTCGAGTCCGGAGTAGGTCCTTTATACTTGACCTTTGACAGTTCGCCGGTGAGGAGCTTTGGCGGGCGGCCGCCGAGAACCTTGCAGTTCGCAGTGGAGTGACCTCTGGTTTCGTGGAACTCGCAGTAGGAATTATCCTTGTACTGGTTCCTGGTCCGGTGTTTCCAAAGGTTTTGCCTTGCTCGAAGTTGATGGCGTAGTTATGCTCGCTTTGGGCGCCTTCCCTTCGTGATGGACGTTTTGTCGCTATGAGAGGGTTTCTTTTTGAGGACGCTTCGTGGTCCGTGTTTCCGATAGAAGTTTCATCTCTTCCTCCATGATGATGAAGTCCGCTGCTTTGTGGAGGGTATCCTGGATTGTCCGCGGCTTTTCCAGTAGTATCCACTTTCGAACTTCGACTTGTACCAGAGAGTCTTCCTCGTGCCGATTGCGACATTGTCGCTGATGCCCGCATTCTCGCCATCACCAGTTTGAACCTTCGATGAAGTCGCGGTGTGACTCGTCCTCCTTCCGAGCTAGACTCCATAGGTCAACGCCGGACGTCTCTATCCATGAACATGGAGTATTGTTTGAGGAACGCCGAGGCCAGTTGGCGGAAGCTTCCGATGGAGTTCCTTTGAGCCGGAGAACCATTCGAGCGCCTTTGAGGTGCTCGGACGAAGAGAAGACAATGACCGCGCTCGCTTTGCGCCCGGAGTTTGCACCTACCCATTGCGATCTGGAAAGACTGCAGGTGCGACTTAGGATCCGTCGCATCCGTCATAGACCGGGATTTTATTTTCCCTGGTCTGAGATGCGGTTTCCGTGATCCGAAGCGGTGAACGGCGTTTTCCGCGTTTCCTCGAGAAGTCTATCGATCTCGGGCGGAACTGGTCGCCTGATGGATTTGCGATTTCACCGCCGCTTCGCCACGGTCTTCTTAAGAGATTCGCGGAGGTCATGGATCTCGCTATTGCTACCGGCGCCTCCGATTTTGTCGGGCGCTGGTTTTGATGGATCCGAGTTTAATCCTCCGCGAAGTTCTTCCTGCTCCATCCATTAGAGTTCTTCTTCCTCTTCTGTCATGGACCTTTCGAAGGATACCGTCACGAGCGGACTGGCTTCGGTCCTCTGGAGTGGATGTCAGCGCCTTCATCGGAAGGATCCGATTGGTCGCTGATATCTAGATCGATGCGCCAACGCCGCTTCCTTGTTTCCGTAGCGGGAGTGGAAGGTTCTGCGAGGTCGTTTGCTGTCCTTTCGAGCCGTTTCTCGGAGTGGGCTCTTTCGGGCATCTTTTCTCGCTTCGAGATCCGGTCGAGTCTTCTGCCGCTGCGTGCTTTGGTGGATCCGCGGCAACTTGCTCCTCGCAGTTAAGGTGTCAACCTGTTTTGCGCGAGGTTATCAGCTTGTCTGTTGTTCCGCCGCACCTGGGCGGAGGTAAATTCCTTCCTGCCTCCGCCTCGGTGTTTGCATCAGCAGTGACTGTGGACGATCTCCAGCTGGAGTCTTCAACGCTAGGCCGACGGGTGTTCCGCCTAGCTGGCTGATCCTTGGTGACGCTGACATGATCGAAGCGCGTGCAGTTGCGAGATAGATAGATCCGTAACCCACCCTCCTTCTAGCGCGAAACTGTGGGAACCGAAATTTGCACCGTCAAATTAAGTTGATTTGAAGGAAAGCCAAGTGAACCAAGCCTTCCCTGAAGGTCCCGGATATCTGCTGGGCCGCATACGACACAATCAGACGACAAAGAAAATATAAAACGAAATAAAATCGTAAGAACAAAGAATAGAGCGAAAGATCTTATTTCCAAATCCGCGTTTGAGCGTGAACAACAGGTAAGAGCCTTGGCTACGAGAGCTGTCGGCAAGTTCGCTAGTCTAGCAACCTAAGTTCTAACCTAGTTGAGTCGCAGCTCGCTAGTGAAAATAGAAAAGAATGCTAAAACGCTCTAAGTGTAAAACGCTCTAAGTGCTAAGTGCTCTGAAGTTTTGTGATGATTTGCTCGCCCAAAGCTCTCCTTATATACTCTTCTTAAGACGGTCTATCTTCTCGCGGGCTGAACCGGGCTTTTTCCATTTTCGTCCATCTTCGTGTTTATCGGGAAACTTGACATTTATCTTCGGAAAACTTGACATTTATCTTTTGGAAACTTGACATTTATCTCTTATGTGAGGATAAGGATAAACCGTCATAGTTATCCTTCCTTTCGAAAATCGTAGTGGGCTTTGGCCACGCCGGGCCGTTAGACGTTGTTATGGTTTTCTGAAAGAACAGTCTTTGAAGGTTTCGGTTTTCGAAGGAACCCCAATTCCTCGTATAGTCGAGATGTTTGGTGTTTTAGAATAACCGTGATCGTACCAAACTCACGAAGATTGATCCAAACAAGCCAAGGTGGGATCAGACCGAGCATGATGGGACCGAGACCAGGACGAGGCCGCCGACCGGCCGGGGCTTGCCAGCCGCCAGCGCCGGCCGCGGACGCTGGTGCCGCCGGGTGCCCGGTCGCTGGTGCCGCCGCCAGGCCGGCGCGTGCCGCGCCGGGCCAGGTCGGTGTGCCGCGCGGGGTCGCCAGCGCCGGCCAGGCCCGCCGCGCAGCGGGCCGCCGGCCGCCTCGCGACGCTGCGCCAGCGCCAGGCCGCCCGCTGACGCCGGCCGCCGGGCGCTAGGCCGTCTTGCCGTCCGTGGGTTTTCGATCTTCCCGTAGTCGTTTGTGCGGGAAATCTTTGAGTTTTGGAAGGATCTTTACCGTAGATTTCGAGATAACCGCTTTCAAGGGTTTGAGTAATGTGGCTTCGAACTTTAGACATTTAAAAGATGGACTTCTAAACAATCGAGAAGGCTTTACGGAAGAATCATTGTAGTTTCGCGGACAATCCGGACATGGGTTTAAGGGACCAAGTGCTGCCGCTGCCGAGATCACGAGACAATTGCATAGACGGGTACTAGGACCCTTGCTGGCGCCAGACGGGACAGGGTAAGCCTCCGCCCGTGCGTGTCCCGCGTCCCACCGGTGCCTGCTTGCCTTCGTTGATCCCGGGGCTCACGGTCCGTTCATGCCTTATTGTGAGTTCACCGAGTGACGACCGCTTTCTTGGTTTTGATCGCCACTTGGTTTTCTTTCAAGGACTTTCGGTGACGATTTCGCCGTTGACCGATTTTGACCCCAACAAAGATAATTTCCGTGGTTTTTATCGTAAAACCAGACCAAGGATTCCATTTGATTGGGAATCAAGAAATGGTTAAGCCGGTGTTTGCGGAAGGTTGTAATGAGGATTGTCGAGACTGCATAGTTTTACGTCGTATCATCATTTTGGAAAACTTCGACGCAAGGACCGGATGCATGTTTGGTTGCTATAGCGACCGAGCTTTGTCCGGAGCTCGGTCGCTACAAAGCTCGGTCGCTATAGCAACCAAACATGCACGCATCCCGGTCCTTCTGTAGCGTCCGAAGTTTTCCGAAATGATGATTATACCCACAAGAGTTCTCTCGATCAGGTAAGATTCATTGCTTAGATTAGGCGTTTCCATTTTCCTTGAGACACAAATTGTTTTTCTTCACTTGCATTACACGACACATATCAGTAATCATATATGGTTTGAGTACGTACTCACATCATAGGTTTAAGAATAGCATAGAGAAGAGCGTCTCTAAATTCATATGTTTATTCTTCCTTTCACTTAATTTTGCAGCCAGGCATCCGTATCCACTCAACTACAGTCTCGTGATATACATACAACATAAGATGCAGGTGTATGTGTAGGACATGCATGGCAAGAAGGTAAAGAACTCCAACGAGTTCTTCAAAGATTATGTACTGGTATTCTTATGGTCAAAAATACAATTTATATTAGGGAAGCTTTTAGTTAATATAGATTGCAAGCTGTTTCACAAAGCCTTTTGTTAACTTTTATTAAAGTTGTATACATTTTTCAACTTTTGGATCGCTGTAGTCAAATTAAAAAAAATATCTATATTCAATTGCTTCTGTACTGTGCAGTTCCTCTTCTTAAGGTTAAAATGTTGGCTGTTTTCTGAAAATTGTATATGCAAATTATGTTCTGTAGTTGCACCACATTGACTTTAGGTTCCATGCTCATGGTTTTGGTAAAAGTAAACTCTATAGAGCGACTTAGTCATGTTTTAAAGCTTTTGTTACAACTTATCAGTAGATTTTAAAATGAGAACAAAAGAAATCGTTGTGTTTAGAATTAATTGGCAATGTTCTTCATGTATTCCTTGGCAAGCTTTATTTCCAATATTCGTTTTTGTTCCTTAATGAGAGTGTAGCCTGATTCCAGCAACGCTTCCACCTCTTTGCTGTTCGCGCAAACTCTTCATATGCTCTCAAGTGAAATCAATGATTGAGAATTTTGTAAGAGCAAGAGAGAGAGAAAGAGATCACTCTGAAGCTTGCGATGGCATTTACTTTAAGAACTGAGGAACCTCTTCGATCTTTTTGCACCTGATAAGAGTTTCCCCTTGAATCTCTATGCTCTGTTGATAAACCACAATGTTCAAGAGATGGTGGGGATATATTAATCACTGGATCTAATAGAGTAGCCGGTGTCATTCATTGCCAAAGAGGAATCAATAGAAGAGGTGCCTTAGCGAGATCAAAATGATGAATGTGGAAGAGGAAGAAGATTGTAGTGGAGGAAAATTGAAACGTAAAGATATGTTTGCAAGCGCCACTAAATGCATGTTGTAATTGGTGATATGGCTTCAAAAGTTTGAAGGCTTTAAATTGAAACTTATTTTCATCCAATCAGATTTATTGATTTCAAAAGGCTTTAACCCTTCTAGTTACTTCTAACAACACTCAAAACCATTTTTCCTTTTAAATTCTTCACTAAACGATTGGTTTTTTTTTCAAAGTCTATAAAACTTGATTTTTATTTAAATTCATTGAATTTTCTACAATTTTTATTTAAAATCATTGAAGTTTCTATAATGTCAAACTCAATACCAAGCATTATCTTGGTTGTGTTCAACCTTTGAAGAAAAAAACACTTTTTCTGACTTTTGTCATTTTCCTCTCCAAAATAGGATGTTAAGATAAAAAATAATAATATTAACTAAAATAATTATTTAGTTATTAAAGTTTCTGCAATGTCAAAACCAATACTAAGCACAACCTTGGTTTTGTTCAACATTTGAAGAATAAAAAAACAGACTTTTTCTGACTTTTGTCGTTTAACTCTCCAAGATAGGAGGTTAAGATAAGAAATAATAATATTAATAAAATATAATTATTCAGTTAAATTAAATATTTTAAAAAAAATCAGAAATAGCACATAAGCCTATGTTCTCATGGTATATAAAACAATAGCTCAGTTGAGAAACTTTTGTTATATCTTATATATTAAAATAGAAGTTACGACCTTGATTCATGTATGATTTTTTTAAAAAAATGGACCCTAACCAAAAATCAGTTATTATTCATTTATTACTGAAAATATGCTTAATAATATGTCATGCCTAAATTAATCATCGACTCCTACAAAACCGGATTGCTTAACAAACCAATATTTAATTCCTTATTACATGTTTAAGTTATCCTATCTTTTATATTTTAGTTAATATCACTTAAAGTCCTACATGACCATCCGATCTTCACTTTATTATATATAAAATCATGACTTGGGTTTTTAAGCCATATTTTCGACAAACGGTCATATATTTTCTGTTACTAGAAGTATATATTAGCTTCATAAATGACCATACATTCTCCATGAAAATGCTCAACCATGTCACTAACAGTTTTTTTTATTTATAGTAATCATTCGAGACTCATATTTTAGTTATTTCTCTTTAGATTTTTTCTGTTGAATTTGTTTTAGCCTTATTTGACTGACTTTTATCTTTGTATTATATGATTTTCTTTGATGTACTAAAACATAGAGGACATTTGGAGAATATGGAATTGGTGTATTCAAAATATTAAATATCAAATAATGGTATATTCCTTTATCAATCAACAATATTATTCAAAGGTTAAAAATCATAATTGTATAAAAATCCTATAATTTCGTGATTGTAACAGTTTCTGCATAACAACCATGATAATATCAAGGAAAATCTATTCCAATATTAAGCAATACCATTCAAAATGGGAATATTATGTTTACCTCATTAAAAATCATAACTAGATAGACCTTTTATTTTATTTTTACTTTTGAAAAAGAACTTTTATTTTAAGCACCATTATATTTACAATATGTTTGAAACATAGCCTAACAATATCGTGATCTTTTATGATTTCTGATTTTTAATTAATCAAAATTACAAGTATTGTAACTAAACATGATATCAAATAAATTACGATCTATGTAAATGAATAACATATCAAATCCCAAATTTTGATATGTATTAATATACATTTAGCCAAGAAATATGTATTAATATACAGAAATCATCTAAATTGTATATATATTATAAACAAAATACTTGAGAATAGTAAGTTTTATAAAAAAATACCAAATAACAAATGACTTATTTAGTATACCATTTAATTATTTAACATCAAAACACATTTGATCAACGAATATAATTTATAAATAATTAAAACATATTAATACCCATAATTGTGAAACATAAAAAGAAAAAATAAATAAGAAATGCTCGAGTCCTGATCTAGTCTTTATAAAATAAATTAAAACCCTTACAAATTGGTTTTGAATCATAATAAATTATTTACGCTGATAAGAAGATACACAAAAGTGATGAGAAAACTGCTGGAAAGCTTCTGGGAAGATTATGGTAGAGAGGGAAACTGAAGGTGCTTGAAACTTTACTCTCTTGAAGCTAATCTAATAATGATTGGCTGTATAGGTATTGGTTGTCTGTCGTAACCAAACATAGTGTTAAGATTTGGGATTATGAAAACAAGAACATTGTTGATGCCTTGAATGTTGATCTCATTTATAAGAGTGTATAAAGACTTATTAATCTTGTATACAGTTTATACATAGTTTAGAAGAATTTATAAATGTTCTCTAAATGCTTATAAAACATTTGCTAACTTTACATATTTTGAACATCTATGAATCTTTTCAGTTTATAAAGACTATTGTCATGATAAAGACTATGATGCAACAATCAATTTTAGGTATAAATTATTTATAAGAGCCTACAAAACTTAGAAATCATTTAATAAGACTTATCAATCATTTATGAAGCCTTATAAATCATTTATCGTATAAAGGTTTCAAAATAATTTAGAAAGGTTTATTAGAATCTCGAAAACTTTATTTAGTCTAATGAAACTTGAATTTTATTTTACAAAATAGATTTCTAAACTCTTATGAGAGCTTATAAATTAGTTTATAAAGATTCTGAACGTATATAAATAATTTATATAAAATGTCCATAAAATTTTTATAAGGATTTATAAAATATTTATAAATTAGTTACAAGAGTTTACAAATTATTTTTAAAAAAATTCTAATATTCTTATAAAAGTTAATAATATTTATAAATGTATATTAGTAAAAGTGTATAAATCTTCTTAAAGAGTTATAAATCATCTATATAAGTTCATAAATCATTAGCAAGAATTTATAGATATGTATTAAGGTTTACAAGAGTTTATAAATCATTTATAATGGGTTTATTTATAAATTTATAAGGGCTTATAAGACAGTTAATAAGATGATCAAACCTTATGCAAATAATTTATAAGTTATTAGAAGGCAGCACGTTGAAGGGTCTATAAATCATTTATAAAAATATTTAAAATTGTTTAAAGAAAAAAAAGAATATTTAAAATTATTTATAATCGTTTATAAAATCAGTTACAAGGATATGAAGAATTTCAAAAGGTAATTTATTCATGAAGGCTTTTAAAAAATTTAATAAAGGCTTATAAATCATTTATAAGGGTTTGTGAAAACTTTTTCCACAATTATAAACTTGCTTATAAGAGTTAATAAAACATCTATAAGAATAGTGTCCAACATCGAAACAACTTCAATTATATGCTTGCCTTTGTTCAACATCACACAGCTCGCCCTGCAAAAATATTCAAACTCCATAGTTCGTCAAAGAAATGTTTAGCAGGATCATGTTTACTTTTGGTGATTTTTTTTTACCTTCTGCCATTCGCAGCATACGTGATCTCAGCTCGAGCTGGAAGACCACTGACAAGCAATTCAAATAACATGAGTCGCCACGTACACTAGCAACTTTTCAAACAGCTATAATCTCTTCTTGTATATTTGCTAATCTCCCCCATCCACATTCTACCGCTAGATCACCTCTAACTATCATAACTCCTAAAAGGATTTAAACACTTCATCTCCAAAGAAGAGGCTCAGGTACAAATCTAACCTCTGATCTCACAGTAAGAACATCTTGAAACTGTTTTTTAGCTCCCATAAGTTTTGTTTTCAAGTCATCACAAAATATTTATAATGGTTTATAAGAATTTATAACGGGTTTACAAAATCACTTACATGTATTTATAAAGATTTTATACAGAATTTATAAGGGTTTATAAATTTTAAAGGGTTTAAATAAGTTTATATTGTTAAGAATCATCTAAGTGGACGACCCATAACCGGACGATACCGAACCGGTCCGTACCGACCAGGGACGGCCCGAACCAGGGACGGCCCGAACCAGATAGACCAGAGCCGTCTGTTCCAGATAAAGATAGAGACAGCCGTATTTATCTATATGTTATGTTTACATATTAGAATTTATCCTTTTCCTAGATAGACTATGAAATATTATGGCCCATTATGTATTAGGCCCATTGTCTATGACGGTCTATGTAATCCTATATAAAGGAACCTCCTGATTATGAATAATATATCCTTCACAAACCTATTCTTTCACAACATATATAAGATTTGTAAGGGTTTATAAAAGGTTTTAATGGGTTTTGAAGAGTTTATATAGGGTTTATAAAAAATTAGAAAGGTTTATAAAACCATATAAATATTTATATAACTATTTGTAAAAGTTTATAAAACCATTTATGAACCATTTATAAATTTTAGAAGAGCTTATAAAACCTTGTATTAACTATCTATAAAGTTTATAAAACTATTTACAAGAACTTATAAGCTATTTATAATACATGAACATAATGCTTGTAAAAGGTATCTTTACACCATGATTAAAAGTTAACATCATCTTTTTATTTCGTTTTGCAGTTATATAGTAATGAATTTTGCACATCTTTGAGATTGCCTCCGAAGATTTATGAAGCTGGAACAGAACCACTAGACAATCCAAAAGTGATTATCCAATCGGTGTCTTGGTCAATAATTTGAAGCGTTATATAAAAGATTATAATTGTAGTCTTATAGGGGTTTATAAATTTATAAATTAGAGATTTGTAGAGACTTATAAAATTTGTTTAATCTTTGTTAGATCTTGTGGTTAATTCAGTGTTTGGATTTTGACAGTGTTGTACATAAGGGGTATAAATAATTTATAAATAATTTATAAGGTTTATATAGGTATATACAGGTTTAGAAATCAATTGGAGGTCTTTAAATCAACTATAAGATTATTTTATAAAATCTTATAAATCATTTATTAGAGTTTATCAAGACATTTATAAGATTTTATAAAACAATTCATATATATATCATATATAATGATTTATAAAACCATTTATTAGGTTCATAAATCTATTTATAATTAGTTATCAAAAAGTTTATAAGGATTTCAAAATATATTATTAAAGTATAATTCATTTATAAGAGTTTATAAAATCAGTCTATAAGGCTTTATAAGGATTATAAATAATTTAAAAATGTTTATAAATCATTTATGAAGATTTGGAAATCAATTATAAACTTTTATTAATAGTTTATATATATTCATATAAACGATTTATAAACCCTTATAAAATCACTTATAAGGTTTTATAAAATCATTTATAAATATTTGTAAAAGTTTATAAAGGTAATTCATTTATAAAGTCTTAAAATCATTTATATGAATATATCGAAACTTTTATAAGGGTCTATAAATCATTTATAAGAATATTTAAAATTATTTATAAGGGTTTATAAAATTATTTCTAAGGATTTGTATAATTTCAAAAGGTAATTCTTTTATGAAGTCTTATAACATTTTATAGAGGCTTATAAATCATTTATAAGGGTTTGTGAAAAAAAATTTCATTGGAGCACCTAAGTCTTAGAAAAATTTCACACTTTGTTATCTTTCAGACTTGAATTGGGAACATATGCCTTTGAGCTTTATTAACAAAATGTCTCCTTCTGAAATTTTGATCTCAGCACTATTATCGGCAATTATCTCAAGAAACAGTAGTCTGCTCTCCATAGTACACGAGCTAATTCTGAACTCGAACCTCATCCCAGTACATCATACTTAAGATCACTGTTCTTCTTTTTCTTCACAGTCTGCGAGAAAAAGAAAACACAAATGTTAGTTAGATATCATCAAAACCCCCAATTTGCATTTTTGAGTAAAAGAAAGAAAGAACCTTTGAAGTTGAGGCAGTGGATGATGGTCCACCGCCGCCGCCTAACGCTTGTGGGCCTGAACCATGGCTATGAGCCGCTTTATGCAGCTCTGGAGCCTGCAAGCGTGTTACTATTGAGAGTCCAAACTACTAGCAAAACTCCTATTACTAGAGGAACATCAACACCATCTACTTATATTGAAGATGTACCTTAAAAGCCAGCTCCAAAGATTTTGTATAGAGTTCGTTCTCGGGTTCCTGCAGCACAATAAAACATACACCTTCTCACATTTCAGAACAACAAAGATGATGTTGATGATGATATAGTATTATTACCTCGTCAAGAGCTTGTTAAAAGTAGTGAGAAGCTTTCTGAAAGTGATCCGTAGCGATGATTTCATCAGGGATCATAAAGCCATATGAAGTGTGAGCATTCCCAATGCACCAAAGCGCAGCTTGCGTCTTTGGATCGATTAATAAAGCCTCTTTCAGCTTCGAAATGTCATCTAGAAGCATTTGCTTTGAGGCTGCGGGGTGGTTCTGAAACTGGGAAAGTTCTAATAAAGCTCCTCCCCATCTCAACAAGTTCTCCAGAAATTCAAAAAAAAAAGTGGAAACTTTATCGATTTTATTTAGAATCAATCAAGAACGAATCTAAAAGATTAGAGAGAACGTTTATACTTGAATCGCCATGTCCTTTGCATTTTACTCAGGACCTTGTGTAGCTGTTCTCTCATTCCTCTTAAAATCATTTGCTCAAAGAGTTGGTGTGCAACGAAGCCAGCAACTTCAAGTGACTTTTGAATCAACTCTTCAACATCTAAAATGAATGTAGGTTCTAGTTTTGGAGAAATCCAAACACCAAGTTTCTGAGCAATACTTGATTCAGTGAATAGAATCTGCGAGCTACCATTTCTAAGTAACACAAACTTCACTTCATCTATCCTATGGCTTGGTTCCAAAAGAGATTTAATTACCTCTTTTTCAAATGCTTCAATCTGATTCAGAGATGGTATCATATATGTTGTACCAATGTCCTTTTCCTGAACTGAATCTGCTTCCAAGGATTCAGATTCGCAGTTTGAATCAATGTCAAGAGTCTGATCAGACATCGTCATCTCTTGAACAGCAGCAGGATTCTTGACCTTCACTGCAACCGAATCAATCCTTTCCTCTTGAATCGCGTCAGAGTTTCATGTATCAGTTTTTCGTCGGAGCTCTTCATTGCCGAATTCGTCGGAGATCGCCATGTTCACCGAGTTCGTCGCTGGAGATCTCGTTAGAGCTCGTCTCAATTTGTTCTCGTGGCAGATATTTGGAGGAAAAATAGATCTAGATTAGATTTATAAAATAAGGGGTACACTAGTAGAAAAACTCGCTATAGCTACAAAATAGCTACTAAAATTTCGTAGCAAAAGTGAAAATGCTACGAAAATGCTATGAAAATGCTACGAAATAAAAAAACGTAGTTTTTCGTGTGTAAAACGTAGCAAAAAAGCTATGGAAAAGCTACGAAATAAAAAACATAGCAAAAAAAGCTACGAAAATAACACGAAATAAAATGTAGCAAACAATAACCACGGTTTTGTTACGAAAGTTTAGTGGCAAAATTGTTACAAAATTAATCGCAGCTATAATCGTAGCTAATTTGCAAAAAAAATATATCTTTTTGCTACGATTTGCTATAGAATTTTTCGTAGCTATTGTTAAAAGCTACAATTTTGCTACGAAATAGCCACAAAAATTTAAAACCCTAAACCCCAAACATACTTTTAAACCTAAACTCTAAAACTTTTATATTAGCTTTAGATTTGAATTTAAACTTAAAATTTAATCTTTTTCAAATTTCACTCTCATATCTTAAATCTAACCTCAAACACTATAATTCCAAAACATACACTCTAAACCTAAACATTATACCCTAAATCATAAATCCAAACACCAAAACTAATATTTTCAAACTTTAAACTCAAATCTTAAACATAAATTACAAACTTTATAACCAAAATCATAAACATAATCCCTAAGAATTTAAATATTTAATCTAAATAAAAAAGACTCAAACTATAACTATTAGTTATTTATACAAATATTTAAAATGTTTCATGTAAGATTTATCTAAAATTAAAATAAAAAAATTTCCTTACTTCTAAAGCTTAAACTTTTAAACCCTAAACAAACCCTTTATAACCTCTAAACTCAAACCCTAAAACCTTTAATTCAAATGAAAACTAAATACTATAGTATAACTTTTAACTTAATATCTACCTTTTTGTCATCAATATCTACTTCTATAAAAGTTATAAATCTATTTTCAAGTCTTAACACTAAACTTTAAACTTAACCACAACTCTTTTTCTCTAGACCTCAAACCTTATACTTTCAGCTTAACCATAATCATATTCTTTAATTCTCATATACAATTATATTTCTAAGTTAAAAATATCAAAACTTAAATTTTAAAAGAACAAAGTATAAACATAAATCTTAAACCAAATTAAATGATAAATCATCTATTAATAACATATAGAACAATAAAAAGAAAAAGAAAAGTAATATAGCAGATCTGTTTTCTGATTGGTCGAATATGGAGTGACAAGGATCTCTATTTTCAGCTGTTGATAGATGTTGATCCAACGGCCGCATTTCATTGATTATTTTTATTCTATTTTTTTAGCTCATAATTTTTCTCTTCTTTCTATGTTGTCTTCTTCTCTACGCCTCACCATCCTTCTCTTCTTCTCTTATTCTCTTAGAGCATCTCCAATAGTTAACTTCATTTTTTTCTTCAAAATTTGAAGTTCTTCAAAAAATGAAGCACTATGTTCTCCAATGGTTTACTTCATATTTTTCGTCAAAAGGAATATTCTAAGTATATTCTATCACCACTTCATAATTAATTATTAAGAATACCTTACACTTTTTCAAATTTACTAATTTTACCTATCTATTCTGTTTTTACATTAATTCGACCCAATTACTATTTATTATAAGTTAAAAATTATTATATGATACAATCTATTACATATAACATAAATAAATAAACATAGAACTTTATATTTTATAAAGAAACGCTAAATACATATATCTCTTAAGTGATTAGATATGTATTTTAAAACAAAAAAGTTGAGCTTATTCATTCTATATTCATCTAAATCAAACATAAAATTCTCAGAAATTAATAATTTCATGTTCTTCATCATTAACATTCAATTAGATAAAAGTAATAATATAAACTTTGAAATTAATCGGATGACATTAACACTTATATAATTTGTTTAAGTACAAATAACAATAAGTAAAAGATAAGGATTAGTTTGTAAATAAAAAAGTATTTCTTCAAAAAATGAAGAACTGAACAGTATTTCTTCAAATTTGAAGAAATACTGTTCAATTCTTCAAAATTTGAAGAAATGAAGAAAAAAATGAAGCACCATTGGAGTAGAAAATGAAGCAAAAAGTGGAAAATCAACCATCATTGGAGATGCTCTTATGTGTTTCTCTGCACATATCTCTTTATTCTCTAAGCCACCACCACCCTTCTTCTTCTTCTTCTTCTTCTTCTTCTTCTTCTTCTTCTTCTTCTTCTTCTTCTTCTTCTTCAAACGGCGGTAGACTCGAACAGGGTTGAGATCTGGAAGACCAAGTGTGAAGAGTATTTTCTCAAGAAGCGTCGTGAAGGTCTTCAA
>JAEACV010000652.1:0-25293 GCA_016432835.1 Brassica nigra
CTTGCAGGAAGGGTCCCATCTCCCACAATAAGTCCCCAGCTTTACTTGGCGAAATACCCATGACTCTAAGTAAATTTATAACCAGGTTTAGTCAAATGATGGAACCTAAACGCCAGCGCCTGTTCTGTTTGTGGCTAACACGCTTAGCCTCATCGCCAGAGCGTGTCTAGTCGCGGAGACTAGGTGCCGGTTCAGAGGCTAAGGCGCAGGGTTTATAGGAGTTGCTCAATCGCCCGCCGGACGGATCAGTCGCTCGATTCGACGCTGGTCTTCGGTGAACTTATCAGGTCTCTCCGGGGCATGTCTATCCGCCATATAACAAGTCTATTCCAGAGCTGCAGTTACGGCGATAAGGCATTGATCTTCAGTAGCGAGTTTAGTCGGTCGCCGGGCGGCATAGCGGCGGGTCGGAAGGTGAACCGGTTTGATTTGAATCAGAATCTTGGTTTGACGATAACCGATTCTAGTTGAGGCTAGAAGGTGAACCACCGCGAAAGAAGCCCAATTAGGCCCTTTTAGTGTAATTAATGCTGAAGCGCTGTTTTAATCTTTGCTATAAATAGCGGTTTCCATCACTTCCGCTTCATTCTTCTCCGCATTCTCGTATCTCTCTTTCTCTCCTTCTCTACTCTCTGATCTGTGATTAGGTAGCCGGAATCCTTAGATATTTGGTTAGTCACCTTTTGTGTTATGTCGCTGGGAATCGATTGTCCCAGAGAGAAGGGAAAGCCGCCGCAGTCCCTTCCAGTCCGGCTGAGGACATCACGGGTCGTGTGAGTCCGCCGACGACTTTAGTCTTATTCACCGCTGCATGCGCGCAGATACTGTGAATCTCGATATGTCACAGCCTCTTGGTTGCTGATGCGCGATCGATTGCTTCGAGAAGGCGGGTCAGTCTCCGGCGATGAGAGTGAAACGGACCGTCTAGTCCCGCTGCTAGTCGGTCTAACTGAGAGCGATGAGGACGGGCTCTAGTAGCTGGTAACCGGGTCTGTTGGTGAGAGAGCGATGATTCCGACTCTTACGCCCCAAGCCAACAAGAGCTATGGGAGAGGCACAGCGCTGCTCGATTCGATCAGATCGACCAGGCCGACTGTCATCATCCCGCGGATCTTCAAGAGTTGCCCGCCGCCCCTGCAGAGCTTCTACGGGATCCGTGGATGGAGGGTCAGCGCTGGGGAACGTGTTCAGGACATGCTCCACTACAGTTCCCGAGAGGTCTCTTACGGGCGCCATTGTGGGGCCGGCGTGACCTACATCATCCCGTCCGACGAACAGAGGCCTTGGTCCTCCGGGTCGGCTACCAGTGCTTGTACGAATACTTTGAGGATGACGCGGGTTCCTAATCCCTCGGCTAATCACGCCGCACGCCGAGACGGGATCGCGATTAGTCAGCTGAAGATCGCTCGACATGCACGGTAATGTTGTTGGTAATGGAGCCAATACCGACGCCTCAATGTCAGTGAGAGTTTTCGAGAGCTGACGACCACCAAAGCGAGCCGAACGGTTTGTTCTCGGTGAAGATGCGCTTATAACGCTCTGACCGGGATCCGAGGAAGACGGAAGAACTGGCAGCCCATATTTCTACGTCAAGGCGGACGAACATGCCTTCGCCGAGTCGCTGGAAGACGATTTTCCTGTGTTGTGGACTAAAAATATTGGTAGAGAACGATACCACCTTGCTACCTTTGTCGCCTTCTGACCGCTTTTTTGTTTTGCAGGTCGCCATCCGAACAACAATCGCATACCCGAGAACTTTTGAGAGCCGCGAGATCATAGCCACACAGTCATCTTCGTTGGCCTGACTTGAGTAGTGAGTGGATACGTCGGCAGCAGGCTCGAATTGCTAGAGGTACTTCCTTACCCGTCACTTTGAATATTCAAGTGTTTTAACGCATTGATCGGCTCTCGTGGTTACGCATACGTCGATTGGGAGTCGAGGCAACCGCTGATACTCGCCCAAGGAAACCCGTTGAACCTTTTCACGAAAGCAGCAGAAGATTCTTAAAAGCACGGAGATGGACGGACCCCGGATCTGAGTGCTTTGCTCAAGGGGAAGCTTCAGTTTCAAAGAAGTCGACTCACCGAGGCTACGCCGACTAACCCGACCGGGCGTAGCATCTCTCAAGAATTCGATCGTTCTGCCCGACGACCAAACTGTTGATCCTGATCTTCCGGTCCTAACCAAGAAGAAATCACAAGAAGAAGAAGAGTACGGAGACCCTTCAAATGGAGACGCTGCTTCGGAAAGGTTTCACTTTTAAAGGGTCCATATAATGATTCTTCTTTAAAGAAGAAGAAGACGAAGAAAACGAAGAGGTCGCGAGGAACACGGTGGCCAAGGGTCCCGACAATGCCTTATTTCTAAAGAAGTTTCGAAGAAACCCAAAAAAGAAGAAGAAGTCTAAGAAGGAGGCCCTCCAAGAAAGCGCAGCAATCCCCGTGTCTCGAGGAGGCACCCGCCGCAGGTCCCCTCGTGTTGGAGAGGAGGTCGCAGCCACTCGCAGGAGAAGGCATCCTCCGAGGGCTTCTAGTAAGAATGGAGTCGCCTGATGGACCTCGGCCCTTCTTGTCAAAGATCAAGGGACTGTCCCCCATGCGGTCAGCTCGCCCAAGGATCCTTGGGAAGAGACCGAGAATCGACTTCTCCATCATGTGGAGTTCATATATCACGAGCAGACCCGCTGGTGTGCAACCCCGGTCAGTGTGCCGAAGCCGCAACCGAGGTAGCCCTAAGGAGATGCCTTCGTTGGGGATCTTTCTTCAAAGATGACTATATCGACGTCAAGACCGGGCGAAAGCAGGCAGGTATGCTTCTAACCTTTGTACTTTGGACGCCGCAATGCCCTTCCTTTTCCTTTGAATTAACATATTGGCCTTGTTGTTTTTTTTTGCTAGGCCGATGGATGCATGAACGTCCTGTGGAGAAATAATGATACTGCGTTAAAGCAGACGATGACCGATGCTACCTTCGCTAAGCCGCAGGAAGTTCGTTCGAGAGCTCTGAGCACCAGGAACGGATCTCAAAAGACCTCGAGGAGAAGGAAGCTTAAAGTGAAGTTCGAGGCACTGAGGCTGCACATCAGGCTATCAGCTGTAAGAAGGAGCTCACAAGGAAGAAAGGCGGCGCCTCGAGGCTCTAACGCCTAACGGAGAAGGAGAACACTGAGCTCCACGGAAAGGGAAGTTGTCTGATGTCTTGCATATTTACATGTTTTAGTTATCATATCTTATGCATTTTGCTCATTTAGATTAGGCTTTAGGCATCTTTAGGCTCATTTTGCATTCATAAGTCCCTATTAGGTGTTGGAGCACACTTTGGAGATATTGAAGATGTTTGGGAGTTTGGTGATGAAAGAGAGGGTTTAAAGATAAACATGGACAAAGGCCCAAAGTATCTTCTGATGTTTATATTTGGTGGAGACATGGCTTTCTGAGTTAGCTTTCCAATGAAAGTGGTTTCAAGACATTTGGAGCCATATTGAAGGAGTTATGATCCATTGAGTTGAAGCATGTCAAGCCACCCGGTGAAGACACCCGAGGCCAACCATCAAACCTGCTTGACGAAGCTCAGGACGCGCCAGGACGACCCGGGACAAGCACCCGCGACGTCCTGATTGTGCTGGAAGCTTAGGACGGACGCGACAGTTCAACCCGACCTAGACGACCCGCACGCCCTGCTGAAGAGACGAAGCCCGACGCGCCAGCACCACCAGGATGAAGCCGCAGATGAGGTCGGACGCTGGACGCCCCACCCGGTCACACACACCGCCGCATGGAGTCACCCGGCAGGCACACAAGGCCTGAAGGACCCGCGACGTCCTGATGGTGCTGACGCCAAGACACCGCGTCCAGATCACCGGACGCCCCATCCGCCATTCCAGCCCGCTGCATCAGCAGACACCACTTCCTCACCCGCCACTTCTACCCGCACGGGTTGGACTGAAGAGATGAGCTCAGACGACCTCCCTCACCCGCCAAGAAGACCCGACGCCTGATGGCCTGCTGGACGCCGGACGAAGTTCATACCCGCCAGCCATACCGCCTAGAAGAAGGTCATCCACCAGGTATCCGAGCTTCTTCCTTTGAGCATTCTGATTGGTTTAGACCTTTAATCTTCTAAGGGCTTTTAGTCATTTTTATTCTATGTGTTTAGGTTTTAAGCCCACTATAAATACTCATAAACTCAAGTTTGAGACTTATGTTATTTATGATCTAAGAACAAAACCTTTGAGTAAAGCTTCATCTTTGATTTATTATCTCATCTCATCTGTGTTCTTGATTGTTTATCTCATCTCCTTTCTTTCTATATGTTTATGCTTGAATCTCTCATGGGTTTAAGAATAAGCATGTGGATTAGTGTAGTGATTCTTCTAAGATCCATGGGTTAGGTGATAGAGAGTGATTAAGTTAGATCCAAGGTGTCTAGTATTAGATCTATCATTTCCTTGCATAGATTTGGTGTTTTAAAGCTATATTTGAGTTGGCCTCTCAAACATAGAGCTATAGGCATTTCATGCCCGAAGGTGTTCTATGAAATGCCTGAACCAACTCATCTATGCTTTTAGCTTCTTTGCCTAAGGGATTAGTTGTCTTAGAGGCTAGGATTGCTATTAGACTCATTCTCATTGTTTGCTTTGATCATTACAGCCAAAGGGATTTGGTGTACTTGGGTGATCATAGCAAAAGAGCATTCATCTAGGGATGAGCTTGCTTAGTTTAGTTGTCAGGCATAAGGATTAGATTGATTGAAAAGTTAGCATCTTGGATTGAAGCTTAATCATTTGATATCAAGTCCCTACACCCATGGGTCTCACTCTCCTCATAAGAAAGAAAGTTTGTTGTGTTTTACTTATTGTTCTAGTTTAATCATCATTCTCTAATGGTTGCATTTAGATTGAGCATAGCTTGCATTCCCTCTGTTTCATTGTCACTTAGGACTGGTTCGACAATCTTATATACTACATCATTTGATTAGAATCTGAAAAGTTCTATCATCAAATTGGCCGCCCAAATTCTAAGTTGATTAGACATTGGGATTTAGTCACTTGCTTGAGACTAAATCATTTTTCTTTCTTGTGATATTGATTCTCCTTTGCATTTTCCTTTGATTTTCAGGTGTATGAACACAAGAAGCAGGTGCAACTAACCTGGTTCCCACTGTTGAAGAGATAGCTACACTTGAGAGGGAAATAGCAAGAAGGAGAAGAGAAGAGGAGCAACAGGCTCACATTCAGAGATTGGGGTTTGAGATGGATGATCATCAACCCCAAGAAGGCAATGGTCAAGGAGCTGACAACCTAGACCACAGCCAGCAACAACAACACCCACAGCTGCCAGCTAGAGCCATTGGCACATATGACCGCCCTCACATTCATGGCAACAGGACGGGCATCCGTCACCAGCTGTGGAAGCTAATAACTTTGAGATCAAGTCAGGCTTGTTGAATGTGATTGAGAACAACAAGTACCATGGCTGGCTGTAAAGACCCATTTGATCACTTGGACAAGTTTGATAGCTATTGTGGCTTGTCCAAGACCAATGGTGTGTCAGAAGATGCCTTCAAGCTCAAGTTGTTTCCATTCTCTAGGAGACAAGGCACGCCAATGGGAGAAATTCTCTACCTAGTGACTCCATCACTACTTGGGATGATTGTAAGAAGGCCTTCTTGGAGAAATTTTTCTCCACATCAAGGACAGCCAAGCTGAGGAATGAGATCTCTAGTTTCCAGCAGAGAACTTGGAAAGCTTTAGTGAAGCATGGGAAAGGTTCAAGGGATATCAAGCTAAGTGCCCACACCATGGCTTCTCAAAGGAGAGTTTACTGAGCACATTCTATAGAGGTGCCCTTCCTGAGTTTAGAGCAAGATTGGATACAGCAAGCAATGGTTTCTTCCTGGCAGGTCTGAAGAAGATGCTGAGGAGCTGGTGGACAACATGGTCAAGAGTGATTCAGTCTACAGTGGAGAACATGACAGGGCTGATAGAACAACCAGAGCTGATGACAACCAGACCAAGAAGGAAATAAAATCCTTGCAAGAGAAGATAGACTTGCTGATTGCTAACCAAGCCAAGCAGGAGCAGATTCACTTTGTGGGTGGTCCAAATCAAGAAACTCCTCCTAAGGTTAATGAAGTTGAAGGGTTAGAAGGGCAAGAAGAGCTTTGCTTCATCAACAACAATGGTTCTTGGTACAGGAAGGAGCCTAACTTTCAGTACAACAATTACCAGCAAAGGTCTTACCCCAACAACCAGCAAGGAGGTTACCCCAACAACCAGCAAGGAGGTTATCAACCAAAGCAAAACACTCAACAAGGGAGCTACCAGCCTAGGCAGAATCCTCCTCCTGGTTTTGCAAACCATGGCAATCAATCTACTCAAGCTCAAGGTAGCTCCTCCCAAGCTAAAGCTCCAGATTCATCTATGGAAGCTATGTTCAAACAATTGTTGGAAGGTCAAGCTAGAGCAGCCAAAGACATTGGCCATGAGTTCAAGACTGTTCACTCCAAGATAGACAGCAGCTACACTGAGCTAAACAACAAGATTAGAGCTTTGGAGAATCAATTTGCTTCTATGAACTCTCAGCCAAGTCGCCAACAAGGAACATTACCAGGAAAGCCAGAGCAAAACCCCAAAGAACCAATGAAGGCAATCACTTTGAGAAGTGGTAGAGAGCTACCTCCAAGAACTCTCCCCAAGGATGGTGAGAAACTAAGGGGGGTGGCTATCAACATTGATGATGATGTTGTGATTGTGGATGAGAAAGTTGATGAGGAGATTTTAGAAAAGATTGTTGAAGCTAAGGAAAAGGAAAGGTTGGAGAAGAGAAGCAAACACCAAAGCATGGTGAAGTTACTACTCCAACAAAGGAGTCTTTGTTCCTCCTCCCCTATGAACCTAAGCTGCCATTTCCTGGAAGATTCAAGAGGCAACTTTGGAGAAGTACAAAGCACTCTTTGAGAAGCAATTGAGTGAAGTTCAAGTTACAATGCCAATCATTGATGCCTTCATGCTTGTCCCTCAATACAGCAAGTTCTGAAGGATGCTGTGGCTGCCAAGAAGAAGGAAATGGAAGGCATGATGGTTCTTACTCATGAGTGCAGTGCCATCATCCAGAGATTGACAATCCCTAAGAAGCTAGAGGATCCAGGCTGCTTTACCCTACCTTGTGCCATTGGTCCTTTAATGTTTGAGAGATGTCTATGTGATTTGGGAGCTAGTGTCAGTCTCATGCCTCTATCTGTTGCCAAGAAGCTTGGGTTTAGCCAATACAAGAAGTGCAAACTCTCTTTGGTGCTTGCTGACCGCTCAGTCAAATTCCCCATTGGTATCCTTGAAGACCTCCTGTAATGGTGGGAAATTGTGAAATCCCCACTGATTTTGTTGTTCTTGAGATGGATGAAGAAGCTAGAGACCCTTGATCCTGGAAGACCATTCTTAGCCACAGCAGGAGCCCTTATCAATGTGAAGGAAGGCAAGATTGATCTTCATTTGGGAAAGAGCACACTCTCCATTTTGATGTCAACGAGGTAATGAAGAGGTCAACTGTGCAAGGCCAAGTGTTCTACATAGAGGAGATGGAAGCTCTTGCTGATGAGCTCCTTGAGGAATTGGCACGTGGAGAGTTGACAATAGAGGACCCTTTGCAGCATGCTTTGACAGTGGATAAAGAGGTCCAAGTGGTTGAGAACAAGGAGAGTGAGGCTATTGCAGCCATGCTGGATTCTCGAAAGAAGATTGCTGATGAGGCCAGTATGAGGAGCTTAAACAAGAGGCGATGTCAAGCTGTTTCAGCCACTCAACAAGAGAACACCAAACAAGATGATTGGAGTGAGCTCAAGGCACCAAAAGTGGAGCTAAAACCTCTTCCCCATGGTGTAAGGTACGATTTCTAGGCCCTAATGAGACATATCCTGTCATTGTGAGTAGTGAACTTATTGAACTTGAGCTTTCAACTTTTAAATGCACTTAAAAGGTTTAGAAAAGCCATTGATACTCACTAGATGATATTAGGGATATCACCTTCTTTGTGCATGCATAGGATACATCTAGAGGATGAATCAATGACTTCTATAGAACATCAAAGGAGGTTGAATCCTAACCTTAAAGATGTTGTAAAGAAGGAGATTCTCAAGCTCTAGATGCTGGTGTTATCTACCCTATTTCAGATTCTAAATGGGTATCTCCTGTGCATGTAGTTCCAAAGAAGGGTGGTATCACTGTGGTTAAAATGACAAGGATGAATTGATACCAACTAGAACCATAACTGGCCATAGGATGTGTATTGATTATAGAAAGCTCAACTCAGATCTAGAAAGATCACTTTCCATTGCCATTCATTGATCAAATGCTTGAGAGACTTGCAAACCATCCTTTCTATTGTTTTCGATGGGTATTCAGGGTTCTTCCAAATCCCCATACATCCCAATGATCAAGAGAAGACAACATTCACATGCCCCTATGGCACATTTGCTTATCGAAGGATGCCATTTGGGTTATGTAATGCTCCAGCAACCTTTCAAAGGTGCACGATGTCTATCTTCTCGGATCTCATTGAGGATATAGTGGAGGTATTCATGGATGATTTCTCTGTCTACGAATCTTTTCTGCTTGTTTGTCCAACTTGTGCAGGGTCCTACAGAGATGTGGAGACACCAACCTTGTGCTGAATTGGGAGAAGTGTCATTTCATGGTCAAAGAGGGATTGTGCTGGGACACAAGATTTCAGAAAAGGGTATTAAAGTGGACAAGGCTAAGATTGAAGTGATGGTTAGCTTGCCTCCACCAAAGACAGTGGGAGCTTTCTTGGCCATGCTGGGTTCTATAGAAGATTCATCAAAGACTTCTCAAAGATTGCTAGACCAATGACCAAGTCTGTGCAAGGAGGCTGCTTTCAGCTTTGATGAAGATTGTCTTGAGGCTTTCAAGAAGATAAAGGGTGACCTTGTTAGTGCTCCCATTGTTCAGCCACCTGATTGGGACCTCCCTTTGAGATAATGTGTGATGCTAGTGATTTTGCTGTTGGGGCTGTCCTGGGGCAGAAGAAGGATGGCAAAACTCATGTCATTTATTATGCTAGCCAAACATTGAATGATGCACAGATGAGGTATGCCACAACAGAGAAGGAGATGCTGGCCATTGTTCAGCTTTGAGAAATTCAGGCTACCTGGTGGGTTCTAAGGTCATTGTGTATACTGACCATGCAGCTTTGAGACATCTCCTAGCAAAGAAGGATGCCAAGCCAAGACTACTAAGGTGGATCCTTTTGCTTCAAGAGTTTGACTTGGAGATTGTAGACAAGCCAGGGATTGAGAATGGAGTTGCTGATCACTTGTCCAGGTTGAGAATTGAAGGTGGAATCCTATTGATGAGGGCCTCAGAGAAGAGCATGTCCTAGCCATCATGTCAGTGTAGCAGCCATTGAGACTGGAAAAAAATTGAAGAGGTTAAGGCAGCTGAAGAGAACGGACCTTGGTATGCTGATTTGTTAACTACTTAGCCACTGAAAAGAACCATTGGGACTTGCGGTATGAGAAGAAGAAGTTCTACAAAGATGTGAAGAGATACTATTGGGATGAACCATACCTCTACACCCTATGCAAGGATCAGATTTATAAGAGTGGTGGCTGAAGAAGAAGTGAAGGAATCCTCTCACATTGCCATGGATCTTCCTATGGAGGCCATTTTGCTCCATTCAAGACTGTCTCAAAGGTGTTACAAGCTGGATTTTGGTGGCCACACATGTTCAGGGACTCACAAGACTTCATTTCAAATGTGACTCTTGCCAAAGGAGGGGAACATTACTAAAAGAAATGAGATGCCTCAAAACCCAATCCTTGAAGTGGAAGTGTTTGATGTTTGGGGGATTGATTTCATGGGACCCTTCCCCTCCTCCTATGGCAACAAATACATTTTGGTGGCTGTGGACTATGTATCAAAGTGGGTGGAAGCAATAGCAAGTCCTACAAATGATTCAAGAGTAGTGGTCAAAATGTTCAAGAGCACTATTTTCCCAAGATTTGGAGTTCCAAGAGTGGTAATAAGTGATGGAGGTTCACATTTCATCAACAAGGTATTTGAGAGTCTTCTCAAGAGGAATGGAGTAAAGCACAAGGTTGCAACACCTTATCACCCTCAAACTAGTGGCCAAGTGGAAGTCTCCAACAAGCAAATCAAGGGATCTTGGAAAAGGTTGTAGGAACCAAGAGGAAGGATTGGTCAGCCAAGCTTGATGATGCTCTTTGGGCATATAACAGCATTCAAGACTCTAGGCACCACTCCCTTCAACATTGTCTATGGAAAGTCTGCCACCTGCCAGTTGAGCTTGAATACAAGGCATTGTGGGCTGTGAAGCTTCTAAACTTTGACATCAAGAGTGCAAAGGAGAAAAGACTTCTTCAACTCAACGAGCTAGATGAGATAAGGATGGATGCTTTTGAGAACTCAAGGATCTACAAGGAAAGACAAAGGCCTTCCATGACAGGCACATCCTCAAGAGAGAGTTCAAGGTAGGAGATCAAGTGCTTCTTTACAACTCTAGACTGAAGCTATTTCCAGGAAAGCTAAAGTCAAGGTGGTCTGGTCCATTTGTGATCAAAGAAGTGAGACCCTATGGAGCCATTGTGCTTTGGAACAAGGATGGTGGAGACTTCACAGTGAATGGCCAAAGACTCAAGGAATACATGGCCGCAGTACCAAAGGAGGATGGGACATCAACCCCACTCTCTGATGCTCCCCTTGCCTAACCTCAAAGGAGGCAAAGTCAAGCTAGTGACTTTAAACAAGCTCACTGGGAGGAAGTCCCATGGTTATCCTTGTACATATTGCATTGGTTTCTTTTTTATTTTTTCATCAAAAGTCCTTGAATGATGATGGGGCTAGTGGGAGGTTGAAATGAGTTCGCGGTTATGAGATGGAAGAGACATGAAAGGAAGTGGGTTGGTTCAGAGATCAAGAAAAAAGGAGGTGAAATTCAGACTTAAAGGTGTGGACGGATGTACCCGGGTGGTGCTACCCGGGACACGGCACCCGCACGGTGAATCAAGCAAGACGGACGGACGAGCAGGACGGACGCATTCGACCTACGCGACGTGCAAAGACTACATCGACGGACGGCGCGTGGGACGGACGGATCGCACCGGCATCGACGCCGGGACGCAGCACTGGCGACGACGGACGATGGACGGACGGAGCACCCGGGGACCTACGCTGACGCGCCACCCGACGGACGATCGAGCACACGCGGGTATCCATACCCGAAGCCGTCCGAACGATGCAGCACCCGCGGATTTACCCAACGCCAACTCGCCCCGCCCAGGTAAGTGTTTCTTCCCTTATTTCCGACCCAAACCCACCTAAGCCCGCCCAGAACCATCCCCACCCGACCCAGAACATTTTAAAACCCTAGCCACCCTTCTTCTCATTCCATCTTCTTCCTCACATCAAAATCCTCTCTAGCCTCCAAGAACAAAATTTCCATAACTTTGCCAAATCTTAACCAAATCACAAGTTTCTTCTTCCCACATCAAGACCTTCCTCCCTAGACCTAATTCCTTGAACCCTTTCATCTTTATCCTTCATCCAAAGCAAGGTATGGTATCTCTAAGTTCAAATTCGTAACCCTCATGAACCCTAAAAATTTGAACTTGAAATTTGAGCTTTTCTTGCTAATTTCTGTAAATTAGACTAGGATTGCTTGTATATCATGGGTAGTTGATTTCATGGTGGAATTGAGATTAATTTGAACTTTGGCAAATTAGGTTCATGAGATTTGGGGTTTTTGAAAAGGCTCTTACTTTGGTTGATTATGGTCTAGGTTGATTGGAATTGATGTTCTAGAGCTTGTTTAGCATTCAATTTCAGCTGGCTTGATGTGTTTACTTGAATTTCAACTTGATTAAGTTCCCTTGTTCATAAAAAAAAAAAAAAAAAAAAATTTGCTTTTTGTGAGCTTGGGAGCTTGGTTACTTTGATAGTCTTGCTAGGTTGCTGGTTCTAGACTAGGTTTGCAAGTATTCATTCCATCTCTTCTCTTTTCCAGCATATCTCTCTTCCTTGTGCTTTATCTTGTCCAAGTCTTGATATTTTCAGGTTCCAATGGGAAGGAAAGATGAGAAACTGATTGCACAAGAGAGGCCGAGGCTGCTAAGAACCACACTGCTAAGTTCGGAAAAGCGTTAGGCTCTATGCCTGAATCCGAGGAAGAGCGTAGGCAACAAGCCCTGGCTATGTTGAGAGAGAAGGCACAAGCCAAGAAGGCTAGACACAGATTGGTTGATGGGGCAGCAAAGCAACACAGGATGAAGGAAAAGAGTGGCTGATGTTGGTAATAAGACTAGCAAGGAGGATGGCAAGAGGTTGGCTAGTGATGAGAGAGTGCTTGATGATGCTTACAAGAAAGCCAAGAAAGATGGCAAGAGGGTGGCTGTTGGTGATGATAAGAGCACTCCTTCAAAGAAAGCTAGAGCTCCAAGATCTCAAAGTGTGGGACCTCTTGTTTTGGAGAAGAACACAAAGAAAGATGCTGAGAAACCCAAACTTCCCACCAAGATCAGAATCAAAGCACCAAACCCAAAGCAATTGGCACCTCCACCCTTGGAGCCAGTAGATACAACTGTTGAAGAAGCATCCTCTCAATTGAAAGTGAGGCTGAGCAAGAAACTTTCGAAAAGTTAGGTTTCAACCCTCGTAGAGATCGACAAAGGAAGCCACTGAAGTTGAACTATTGGAGCAGATGAGGCAAGGAGTCTTGGCCTCCAACCAGATTTGCTGATGAGAGGCTAATGAGGGAGCTAGAAATTGACCAAGACATAAAGGATTTGCTTGCTCTCATGAACATGGACAGCTTCTATTCAATGGCTCACCCAACATATAAAGAAGTCTCTTGCCAATTCTTGGCATCCTTGGAGGTCACATTCCACTCTTCTCAACATGAGGAACAAGGGTGGGGAAGAATCAGCTTCAAGATAGATGGGAAGCCTTATTTCATGACCTTCACTGAGATTGGAGAGGTGCTAGGCCTCAAGAGATTGAAGGAGTCATCTTTGCCTAAGCTGAAAGGACTTCCTAAAGGAAAGACACTTGCCCACTTCACTTACAAGTTCTTATCAGGCAAGGATAGGGTGTCCAGCAGAGACAAGAATGCATCTATCAGACATCCATCAGTCCGCTACCTCCATAGGCTGATTGTCCACACCATCTACCAAGGAAGGAGCAAAGCAACGTGAATGGAAGACTTGAACCTCATGCACCAGGCCATCCAACACTTTGCCTTACCTCCTCACCTACCTGAAGTTCCCACTGATTTCTACGCTGAATTTGGTATGGTTGGATACTTTGTGAGGCGCCTTATGTACTACAAGGAGTATGCTTGGACAAACAGATCAGAGGCTCAGATTGGAATAGGCGGCTTGATCACACCTTTGCTTGAGCACCAGGGTATTGATTTGGGAGATGATGCATCCGGTCCCTCTTTCATTGATCTCACCTACTTAAAGTCAGCTCATTACTTCTCTGGAAGATACGATGGGAAGTGTGTTTACTCGTACTTGAGAGGCCCCACCACAGTTGAGCTGCTTCTCCTAACTATGAGCTCACTACTTTGAGCACACCAGGTACTATGAGTTTTGATATCAGTGAGCAGCATCTCCTGGGCAGTCATGGAGCTCTTGGCCCTATGACATTGAAGATGAATGAGAAAGCAGCAGCAAAGGCAGCTAAGTTTGATCAGGGATACTCAAGCCGAGCCACAGCTCATCTCTTTGGTCCTCCTCGCTATATGTTTGAGCAATGCACAGGTGCTCTGCCTTTTGGTCCCATTCGCCAAGCTCATGACCAGATTAGCACACTGCAAAGGTGGAACAGAGCTCAAGATAGGACCATCTTCAAGCTCACCAAGAAGTGCAAGGAATTGAGGAAAACTGTGAAGAGACAAGCTGAAGCTTCAGCTAAGTTCATGAAAAGGTTGCTGATGTTCTGACTAAAGGAGCTGTAGCAGGCTGCAAGGCTGAGGACTTCGATCTTGAGACTTTCCTTGCACCACTTCCTCTACCCCTTCTCGACCCAAAGCACCACAAACCGAGAAGCAAGCCCTCCGCAGCTTGAGGAACCCCTACATCGCCCCATCCGCGTCCGGAAACAAGTCACCAAGCCTAAGCACCACTGCTGATGAAGATGAGTCTGAGGGTGAGGCATCAGCCTCTTCCCATGCTCCATAGAGGTACTCCAACACCCTATCATTGTATATACCATTCATCATTTCATTTAGCTTTATTTTTCTTCCTTTGGGCCCTTCTCAACATTTAACAAACACAGAGACTGTGTGAATTAAGTGTGGGGAGGTGCCAAGTTACTGATCATCTTGTGTTTTATGTCATAAGCATGCATTTGTAGATAGTTATTGCATAGAAAATAAAAAAAAAAAAAAACAAAAAGAATCATGTAGTTGCATTAGGATTGAGTCTAGATCATTCACTTGCATAAAAAAAAAAAAAAATCATCATATAGGTTGCATCATGCATAAGGGGACAAGGATGATAGTTGCCTTGAAAAGATGCTCATGCTAAGTTCTTAAAGTGATACCCTTCATAAGCATAGTAAGTAGCTTGAGCAATCTTAGGATGGCTTGTAAACTTTTTTTCCTTGAAATCTCTTCCTAAAGCTTATTTGATTGATTGATGCCATCTCTTTGAAGTTTGCTCCTGTCATATTTAGACTCTAGTCTCTTGCTCATGGTCCCTTGTGTACTAAGTCATGGATAGAACACTTGAGCTGTCCCTCCCATTCTTTGTCTATCTTTTTGGACAAGCTCAAGTGGCACTCCACGCCCTAAAACCCTTACCTCCTTTCAAGCTTTCATTATTTGTTGAGTGAGGCCTTCTTTGGAAAGCTTTACATGTGCATAATGTTGAGAGTATTGGGAACGACAATGCTTGATCTCCATTTTAGCTAGATTAGACACTCATTAATGTCTAGCTTCTAGGATGGGGTGAGTGTTGTATGGTATGATCTTGAGGAAATGAAAGGTTTATGAAAGAAAAGGTTGACTCATGAGACTCTATTGTTATAAGTGATTAAGTCTAGAAGGGATAAGAGGAATGAAAGATTGTAAGCTCAAATAGTTTGAAAAGTCTTGGCCCCATAAAAAAAAAAAGAAAGAAAAAAAAAAAAAAAAAAAAAAATAATAATAATGAAAGGCTAGCAATATCTAGAAAGAGCTGAAAAGAGTTTGAAATGTGTAAATTCCTTGTAGACTTCATTAAGAAGGAGTTTCAAATGAGAAAATATCTTGAGCATTTGGGGAAATCTTTGGGTGAGAGATGTGAGTGGCATTTTGGCATTGGGAATAAAGATGTGATCTATGTATTTTGGGAAAGGGTAGAACAATGGAGATTGAGCATTGTATGCATGAGTTGATCCCTTTCTTAGATATATTATGTGCAATGTCAAGGCTACTTGTTTTGAGAGTGAACCACCCCTTGAAAGATCCCTTTGAACCCCTTGTTTCACTTGAATAAAACCTTCTACCACCAAACCAAATGACTTGGACCATTTGACCATTTGCAAGAAGTCTTTTGAGTTTGCTTAATGATTGTTAGAGGGCAGATGGAATTGTGGGTTGTGGATTCATGATGAGTAAGTGTAGGGATCAAAGGAGTTAAGATAGGCCTTGATAAGTTAGAGTTGGATTGAGTTCTTGCTCCTGCTACTTGGTATGTTTGTGCAAGGTTATCAAGTTGAGAGCTAAGAAGAGCATTCTTTTGGCTATGAGTCCCCTCCTTCAAACCTCTCCTCCTTAGTCCTTGCAAGTTTACTTGTGGACAAGTAAAGGACTAGTGTGGGGGAGTTGATGTCTTGCATATTTACATGTTTTTAGTTATCATATCTTATGCATTTTTGCTCATTTAGATTAGGCTTTAGGCATCTTTAGGCTCATTTTGCATTCATAAGTCCCTATTAGGTGTTGGAGCACACTTTGGAGATATTGAAGATGTTTGGGAGTTTGGTGATGAAAAAGAGAGGTTTAAAGATAAACATGGACAAAGGCCTTAGAAGTATCTTCTGATGTTTATATTTGGTGGAGACATGGCTTTCTGAGTTAGCTTTCCAATGAAAGTGGTTTCAAGACATTTGGAGCAATATTGAAGGAGTTATGATCCATTGAGTTGAAGCATGTCAAGCCACCCGGGTGAAGACACCCGAGGCCAACCATCAAACCTTGCTTGGACGAGCTCAGGACGCGGCCAGGACGACCCGGGGACAAGCACCCGCACGTACTGATTGTGCTGGAAGCTTAGGACGGACGCGGGCAGTTCAACCCGACCTAGACGACCCGCACGTCCTGCTGAAGAGACGAGCTCCGGACGCGGCCAGCACCACCCGAGGATGAAGCCGCGTATGAAGACGGACGCTGGACGTCCCACCCGGTCACACACACCCGCGCATGGAGTCACCCGGGCAGGCACACAAGGCCTGAAGGACCCGCACGTCCTGATGGTGCTGACGCCAAGACACGCGGTCCAGATCACTCGGACGCCCCATCCGGCCATTCCAGCCCGCGTACCAGCAGACACCCGACTTCCCTCACCCGGCCACTTCTACCCGCACGGGTTGGATTGAAGAGATGAGCTCAGGACGCGACCTCCCTCACCCGGCCAAGAAGACCCGCACGGCCTGATGGCCTGTTGGACGACGGACGCAAGCTCATACCCGGCCAGCCATACCCGGCCTAGAAGAAGGTCATCTGACCAGGGTATCCGAGCTTCTTCCTTTGGAGCATTCTGATTGGTTTAGACCTCTAATCTTCTAAGGGCTTTTTAGTCATTTTTATTCTATGTGTTTAGGGCTTTTAAGCCCACTATAAATACTCTCATAAACTCAAGTTTGAGACTTATGTTATTTATGATCTAAGAACAAAAACCTTTGAGTAAAGTTTCATCTTTGATTTAATCTCATCTCATCTTGTGTTCTTGATTGTTTATCTCATCCCTTTCTTTCTCTATATGTTTATGCTTGAATCTCTCATGGGTTTAAGAATAAGCATGTGGATTAGTGAGTAGATTCTTCTAAGATTCATGGGTTAGGGTGATAGAGAGTGATTAAGTTAGATCCAAGGTGTCTAGTATTAGATCTATCATTTCCTTGCATAGATTTGGTGTTTTTAAAGCTATATTTGAGTTGGCCTCTCAAACATAGAGCTATAGGCATTTCATGCCGGAAGGTGTTCTATGAAATGCCTGAACCAACTCATCTATGCTTTTAGCTTTCTTTGCCTAAGGGATTAGTTGTCTTAGAGGCTAGGATTGCTATTAGACTCATTCTCATTGTTTGCTTTGATCATTACAGCCAAAGGGATTTGGTGTACTTGGGTGATCATAGCAAAAGCATTCATCTAGGGATAGAGCTTGCTTAGTTTAGTTGTCAGGCATAAGGATTAGATTGATTGAAAAGTTAGCATCTTGGATTGAAGCTTAATCATTTGATATCAAGTCCCTACACCCATGGGTCTCCTCTCCTCATAAGAAAGAAAGTTTGCTTTTTGTTGTGTTTTACTTATTGTTCTAGTTTAATCATCATTCTCTCTAATGGTTGCATTTAGATTGAGCATAGGCTTGCATTCCCTCTGTTTCATTGTCACTTAGGACTGGTTCGACAATCTTATATACTACATCATTTGATTAGAATCTGAAAAGTTCTATCATCAAGAAGATGAGCTAGCCGTTGTAACTTCGGCACAGAAACTCAGACCCTACTTCCAATCTCATTCGATCGTCATACTGACCAACCTACCGTTACGCACCGTCTTGCAGAATACCAATAATTCAGGCAGACTTTCGAAGTGGGCTATCCAGCTCAGCGAGTACGACATCACTTTTCAAAATAAGCCAGCCGCTAAGTCCCAAGTACTGGCCGATTTCCTCATCGAGCTAACGCCAGACCTCGAGCAAGATCTGCAGCTGCCAAACACAACCTGGATTCTGCACGTCGATGGGTCGTCTTCCAACAAAGGCTCCGGAATTGGCGTCCACCTCCAATCCCCGACCGGTGAACTGCTCCAACAGTCTTTCCGACTAGGCTTCAAAGCCTCCAACAATGAAGCCGAATATGAATCTCTCATTGCTGGATTGCGCCTTGCTCGAGCAGTCCAAGCGAAAAGCATCCATGCATACTGCGACTCTCAATTGGTCGCTAACCAATTCAGCGGAGACTACGACGCCAAGAATGACCGAATGGATGCCTACCTAAAAGTCGTTCAGGACCTTGCCAAAGAGTTCGAATCGTTCCAGCTTACGAAGATTCCCCGTGGTGAAAACGTCTGTGCAGACGCTCTGGCAGCACTCGGGAGCAGTCCACGAGATCAAGTCAAAAGAACCATTCCAATTCACCAGATTGACAAACCGAGCATCACTCTCCCAAACGAGGAAGGCGAGCGTGTGATATATCGCGCGCGGCAGACACGATGGCTACAAGTGAATCGGATGGTCGGCCCAATGAGACACCACCAGACTTGCGAATCCCATTCATCGCGTATCTCTCCAACGGATCCCTCCCCTCAAACAAATGGGAAGCCCGTCGCCTGAAGACCAAAAGCGCACACTACGTGCTCATCGAAGGGAGGCTACATCGCTGGACATCTGCTAAAGTTTTGTTAACATGTCTTGGTACAGAAGAAGCATCTTTGGCCATGGCCGAAACTCACGAAGGCGCCGCGGGGAACCATTCCGGTGGTCGAGCGTTGGCTCTCAAGGTGAAACGCCTTGGTTTCTATTGGCCAACCATGATCGCAGACTGTGACGCGTATGCACGGAAGTGCGACAAGTGCCAACGGCATGCGCCGAACATCCACAGTCCAACCGAACTCCTGCACACCATGGCGGCTCCGTACCCATTCATGCGATGGGCGATGGATCTTATCGGACCAATGCCAAGTTCCCGCCAGCGCAAATACGTTCTGATCATGACGGACTACTTCACCAAATGGGTCGAAGCAAAAGCACTCGTCCACATCACTGACAAAGACGTCCAGAATTTCGTATGGAAAAACGTCATATGCAGGCACGGCCTTCCCTACGAAATTGTCACGGACAACGGGGCTCAATTCATTTCGAACGATTTTCGCGGTTTCTTGGAACGATGGAAAATTCGTTTGAACACTTCGACGCCTCGCTATCCGCAAAGCAATGGTCAAGCTGAAGCCACCAACAAAACCATCATCGACGGCATCAAGAAACGTCTTGACCTCAAGAAAGGTCATTGGGCCGACGAGTTGGATGGAGTACTCTGGTCGCACCGGACAACTCTACGTAGCGCAACCGGTCAAACGCCCTTCTCTATGGCATATGGAGTCGAAGCTATGGCTCCGGCAGAGGTCAGCGTCACAAGCCTCCGCCGAGCAAAGATGCCACAGAACGATGACCTCAACAAAGAAATGTTGCTCGATGCCCTCGATGCGATTGAAGAGCGAAGAGATCAGGCGCTCCTCCGAATCCAGAATTATCAACATCTCGCCGAATCCTACTACAACAAGAAGGTGCGCGCTCGCCCGCTGGAGCTCAACGATCTAGTTCTCCGCAAAGTGTTTGAAAACACAAAGGAATGGAGGGCCGGCAAGTTGGGAGCGAACTGGGAAGGACCTTACAAGATAGTTGAAATAGTCAAACCCGGCGTCTGTCGATTGGAAACATCAACTGGCGAACCAGTGCCACGAGCTTGGAACGCCGCCAATCTTCGCAAGTACTACGCTTAACCATCCGTTTTCGGCTGGCAAAACTAGTGGATGACCTAACCATCACTTTCACCCGCTTGCCGAACGGATGACACTACGTCACTCTCGTCCGGCCCCTGGCAGATGACTCTGCGTCACTTCTTCCCAAGCACCAAATGAATGTCACTTTTGTGCAATCCAAGGCAAATGACTTAACCGCCATTTGGTCAAACCGAACTACGAATGGCTTGATCCCTTATAAGTGCGTAGGCAACCTACCACAGGCCCAGCCATAATCCTAAAAAAAATATATATATATATATATATATATGTGGGGCGAAGTGTTCCGCGAGCGCCGTCGCGAGCGTTATACGTCACTTTCGATCAACCAAGAATGACTATACGTCGCCGACGGTCACAATCTGACCAACGGTCTCTATACGAGTTCAGTCAAAACAAGCGTCGTTGCAAGCGCTTATCGTCTCTTCGATCAACCAAGAATGACTATCGTCGCACGGTCAAGATTTGTAATACATTCTATCCGACCGAGCGGTTAAACAACACATTGGCGACCCATCGGCTTGGCCTCAAAAGCGTGTTATAGCTCGCGTTTGGCTAGTCAGACAGTAAATCGCAGTTAACCAGCAGATGACAAGAAGCGATCGATCAACACCGTCTCCGGTTGATGTGGGTGCAACGGTTCGCATCACGCTTCCTAACTATACATGTATCTGGCGTCGAAGCAAAAGATAAAAACGATCAATAAAAATAGAAACGGAGGTAAACGTTACAACAACCAGCAATCGATCAAGTCGAGCGTCGAGCAGTGAAGGCGTAGCCTATAAGCTACAACCAAGAGTAAATAAGGTACAAGGACAGCAACAAGTCCAAAAGAAACCGACAATACAAAAAGTAATAATACAACAAAGCCAACCGATTCCCGACGACTAGTCTTCGTCGACCCGGTCCAAAGATGTAGCACTTGACGCCCCTCCAACATCCGGATCCGTGACCATAAGCTCCGGACTTTCGGTCAGGGTTACCTGAGTCGCAGGATTCCCGCTAGCCGGGCCAGAAGATCGAAGAGCAGCTGCAGCAATCGGATCAGCATCTCCCAAGCTCGAGTCGGGCTGGTTCAATTTCTGTGCCGCTTCAAGACCAGGGAAACGGGGGAGAACAAGGTCCTGCTCCGAGATAACCTCAACGGCGATCTCCTCCATTTCCTTCCTGTATTTCGCTTCATTAGCAGCCAGGGTATCGATCAGCACCTGCGGAATAGGTATACCCAGATCTTTCAGCACATCCATCGACTCTAGAGTTCCAAAAGCCGCGCTGTGAAGAACAAGCTTCTCCTCGCGCCTATCCCGATCGATCATGTAGTCCCTGAACTTGTCGAGGCGTTCTGTAGCCGCAGCCGAGATACAACTCGTCTGAGAAACAAGATCACGACGATGTGCCTGTCTCATAAAGCCCATCGTCTTTTTAGCCGTTTCGACCTCCGCCTCCAACCGTGCAGCCTTGCTACGGACAGTCTCCAGCTCCTCTTCCAGACCATCAGCCGTTTGTTTAGCTTGCTTACGCTCACGGAAGTAACGAGTCCGCTCATTGACGATCTCCTTCGATTTCTCGACAGCAGCTCTTTTTAGTTGCTCGATCTCCGCATCTTTTGCCTCGATCGTAGCCTCGGCCCTGGCAAAATCCGAAGCCATTCCCCTCAGCGCCAGCTCGTAGTCTAGAATGAGCCGGTTCTTACGAATAACGGCCTGCAAAATAAACATAAAAATGAGAAGAGAGGCCGCACCGATCGATCGCACCCATGAACAGCACTCTAAAAGAAATGGAGCAAACTTAACCAGAAAACGTACCTCCATGTCAGCATGAGCGGATTCGACGAACCTATCCGGGAACGCTAGCTTAGGGATCTCCGGCATCAAATGAGTATCACCTCGGATCTGGCGCATCAACTCAGCACATGCCCCGGGATCGCTAACAAACGGAGTATCCTCGTCATGGCGAAAAGTCCAACGCTCGGAGACGGCTAGAGCAAGCCTATCTGACGGAGGGTCCGATCCGCCCCAGGGCAGCAGACGGGAAGCTGGCAAAACTATCCCCTCAGAAGAACTCAAACGACTGTCATGAGACCTCTTTAGCTTTTTCTCGCCGAGATCACGAGAACCTCCGTCGGTCGGCTCTTTCCTCTTTGCAACGAACGAACCGGCCCGATCCTTCTCAGCCGAACTGCCAGGACCATCCACCCCATCGATCAAATGATCGCTCGCCTCTCGATCCTCTTCGGCTAAATCATCTACATTTCCCGGATCCACTGCTGACTTCCTAGAAGATTTCTTTTTCTTCTTCTTCTTCTTCCTCGACGGGTCAACGTCAGATGTCGGTTCGATAGACTCCTTCGCCGAGAAGTCGGTGTCGTAGCATCCGTCATCCCGCCCGGCGATCGTTGAACTTCGATATCCTCCAAACCGGTCGTAGCCACCTCGGACGGTGATGCCTTGGCCTTGGCGCCTTTAGGCGTTGAAATAGAGCCAAAGCTCCCATCGCCTAGTTGAGCACGAAGAATCTCACTATAACTGGGGTACGCCTTTGGAATTTTACCCATGAGTGGGAGTGCCAACCTTTTTCCTCTTCCCTCCACAAAAGGCTCGTTCGACATCCAATCAACTGGAAATAAAGAAAATAAAACGACCGATCAGGATGCATAAGTAAAGTCCTCGAGAAGGAGCTGAAATTCAACCGATCGACATTAAAAGGGGGAAGAAATACCTCGAGCGATCCGCTCCCGCTGCCGTTTGATTCTGTCCAGGTCGAGCTCTGCCCACTTTTGCTGGCTGAGCGCCGTGATTTTTGGGATATCTCTCCAGAAAGTATCACGGGGACCAATGGTATTCGGAGAACCAACTGCAAAACCGCAAAGCAAAAATCAGCATCAACGAAAGAAAAAAAATCGATCGGCTCAAGTCATCTACCAATACGATCGCTCCACAATACTCGGCACTCATCACATGGCGGCTCCTCAAAAGCCGATTCATCGGCCTTCACATAGAAGTAAAAGCGTTGCCAGTCCTTAGGACCCGGAGGATGGCCAGACAAGATATGGAGTCCCGACCGCATCTGTACTGTAAGAATACCATTCGGCTTAGGCTGAACCTGGGTTAACTCTTCAAAGGCACGAACAGACATCGAAACGTCTACCTCAGCCGCCATCACCATCAAAGCTACGGCGATTCTGATCGCACCAACCATCAACTGCGTCATAACCACATCCCGACGAGTGCAATAAGCTGTTATCAAGCGAGGGATGGGAAACCATAACCTGGATTCTTGCCCAAAGAAGGATTACATATCGCAATGATAACCAACGGGGCGTCCATGGCGGCTGGTGAACTTCGGAATGATAAAAGCAGCATCGCCCGACATCTCTTCAACAGAAGAGTCACACTCCCAACCGGCGATCGAGTAGGTAGAACATCGCCCAATTTTGCCCTTCCGGCGAAGACGAAGCGAGCCCCGCGCAAGTTTTAAAGTTGTTGACCCTACCACGCGATAACGAGCGGGATGCATCGGGCGATCGTCTTGGCGGATCTAACGGATCGACCCGCAGCTCCGACTCGGGCGCTAACCCGAGCCCGGCATCGTCGAATCGCCCGCTCCTCCGCCGTTAAGCCTCCACGGAGATCGCCCTCCTCTCCAATAAGCGGGCAATCTTGATCGATCGGATCGACCGCTACACCTCGGAGAGCCCTAATCGCAGAACTCAAGAGCTCGGGAAGAGCTCTTAGGCGGACTCGAATCGATCTGCAGGCCTTTTCCTTCGGATTTTGCGAGCTTCTTCTGGCGGATGCCATCGCTAGACCCGCGCTCCGACTCCAGACGCTAACCCGAGCCGGCATCGTCAGATCGCCCTCCTCCGCCGTTAAGCCTCACGGAGATCGCCCTCCTCTACATAGCGGAGCAATCTCGACGATCGGATCGGCCGCTACACCTCGGAGAGCCCTAATCGCAGAACTCAAGAGCTTGGAGAAGAGCTCTTAAGCGGACTCGAATCGATCTGCGCAGCCTTTTCCCTTCTCGATTTGCGAGCTTCTTCTGGCGGATGCCATCGCTAGCTCAATCGGCAATTCGCCGGCAATCCAGGACCCGCGGCAGATCGGCGAAATGGCGGAAAAGAAAAAATTGGGCTAGAAGAAGAAAAATAAAGAAGAAGAAGAAGAAGAAAGAGAATACCTTTTGAGTTGGAAGAGAAACATAAAAGAAATGGAAGATCTCCTCTATTTATAGAAAAGAGGTCGCGGAACCCGGGCAGGGTGCAATCATTAAATCTATTGGGCCTGGGAGCGTTACACTTCTCGCACAAAGCGAACATCGCTGTCTGCATAAAACTTCGGTCAATCCGCACACATATCACCAGATGCGAGCCAATCAACGGAAAAATCCAAGCGATGTACGAATGGTACATACCAATCAATCGACCGACATGCCTTAAATGCGATCGAGCTAGGCAAACCATTCTGCAGCCTGTCTATCGATTGAGCACGCTAGAGCTTGTTGCCAACAGGTCAAAACAGCGAGCCGATGAAGCGATCGGCGGGACGATAAGGCGATTTTATCTAAGACACCAATGCACCGATCCGTGAATCGAGCGACCCAATCGATATGAGCGACCGGATATGGACCGACCGATCGATAGGTTTGGAAACCGCTTCCAAATGGTCCGCTAATCGATCGACAAGATAGGGGATAAAATCGAGCAAGCCAACGAGAAGTCGACCCGATTGATAGAGAGAATCATAACCGTTAATCACACTCAGATGCATGTCGATCGATCCATTATGCTCCACGAGCAGTCGCATAACCATGCGATCGATCGACCTAGCGATCAATCGACTGATACTATATAGGAGGTAAGCCGAATGGTGATCGACCCGATCGATACGTTTTGAATCCATTGTTCTCAAAGCCAACTCTCGACATTCCCCTACTGAGGAACCGAGTCCCTCACTGCAGACTAGGGGGCTCACTGTTGGAGAAAATTGGCATTCCTCCATAAGCCCGTCGAACAACAAGATTCAGCCCGTTAACATCGCGAACCCAGTCAAGATGACCCAGTCCCGTGGTCGATCGACCATTCAAGTCAACACTGATTGAATTCGGTCTCCGTTCGACCGAAAAGCCCACTAAGCGTAGACTGGGGTTTGGGCCCTTAGGAAGCGAACTCCTTCTAAGGAACGAAGAGTCATGAGTGAGGGCTATAAAAGGAGATTAAGGGGAACAAGAAAGGGGATCGAAAAGTGAGACAATAAGACTGACGGCCAGATCTAGGGTTTAGCAACCGATCGAGTCTCTTACTGTCTTCGTCGGCGCTTAACAAAGCTCCGACGTTCGCTTTCTTTTCGAAATCTCTTTGTAATCGTCCTCGTTTCACATACTACTAATAAGCGTCTTTGTAAGACCCACCAAACCGAGTTTATTTTACTATCATTTGATCGACCAAACTCGTATTCAGCAGTTAGGACTTTTCAAGAGTCCTTAAACCAAATAATATAGTATAAAGATTGTCGAACCAATCCTAGATGATTC
>JAEACV010000537.1:0-23147 GCA_016432835.1 Brassica nigra
ATCAACTGGCATACCCGGTTCTAATCGGGAACGGTAAAGGGCTATGGCGCGACGGACCCGCTTAGGGGTGAAATCAGCCCACTTCTCCTCGAGGAAAAATTTTCGGATAGCCGGTAAATCTTCCGGAAACGGGGGATCGCATAAGGATATCGAGATCCAATCTCATCAAAACTAAAAAAGTGATCGAATCTGGATTACCTTTCTGACCCCACGCGGTCCTGAAAATGGGAATGCCACTCGCTTCAACGGACGCATTGTCGACTCAGACTAAGAAGAAGCTCTTCTTCCACTCGTGATAGTTTGAGGTGAACCCTCTTATCACCACCGTCCCCGATCTGGGTCTCATCTGAACCATGGCCGAAGTCCCGCAAGGTGATAGCATGGCTCTGAGATAATTGACGTCGAGGGATGTTCCCAATTTGTAACTCAACACCAACAGTCCAAGGATTTGCTGCAAGCCGCACAGGTAAATCTGGCCGATCGATAACCCGTAAGGGCTCAGGAGTCAGACAGAAACTTCCGGAATCGGAAACCACAGACGGCATTGCATCAAGTACACCTTGAAACATGTAAAGTAGCCGTCTGGTGGAGAACTCGCATCTTCTCCTGGTTCTGGAAGACGAAAGTGAACCGACTCCGGAACTCTGCAAAAATGCCGAATGGAAGCAAGACCATTGGAACAGCTCCTTGCTCGGGTAATCCGCCTCATGGTTGGGTATAAACAGAGGGGGAGTCCATAACCCGGCTCTTGAGGGCTTCAGCCCTCCGCACGCTTCCCAGTACGCGGCTGCATCTTCAGGATCGACCGAGGGAATCTCAAATTCTACCTTAGGCGCAAGCTTGTTAAATTGCGAAGCAGAACCATTAGCTTAATAAGCAATCAATTTACCAGACTTGCCAAACTTCTTTCTTCTTGAAGACATTTTCTCAAAGGGAGAACCTGTGTAAAGAGAACGGAGAGAAGAATTTTTTCTTTTTTCTTTGGAAATGTTGTGGAGATGAGTGAGTAAAAGATTTGAAAACTTACTCCACATACTTATAGAAAAGAAGATTTACTATTCAACCTTCTGAGTTTCGACATTGGATAGTGCCTAACTTACCTAGCACGCGCTCGCCGCCAAGAATATCATAATTCTAACGAGCTGGGGGGCTAACTGTTGGGGTGTTGGGGTCAAAATCGGTCAATGACGAAATCGTCACCCGAAAATCCTCGAAAGAAAAGCCAAGCGACGATCAAATCCAAGAAACGGTCGCCGCCGATAAAACTCACGGAAGGCTCGCCCACTCCATCCGGCGCAACGGCGAGGGTCCTGGCGCCCATCCGTGCGATCATCTCATGATCTCGGCAATGGCGGCATCTTGGTCCCTTGAAACCCATGTCTGGATTGTCCGAGATCTACAATGAGTCTTCCGTAAAGCCTTCCCGATTGTTTAAAAGATTCATCTTTTAACACATCTAAAACTCGAGCCACATTGCTCGCGATCCTCGACGGAAAATCTGCAGATCCAAGTCCATCTCAAATCCCGATACTCGCGAATCTCGCTGATTAGAAACGATTATCTCGAAATCTAAGGCTAAAGACCTCCCAAACTCAAAAGAATTCCCGCAAACGATTGACGAGGGAAAGATCGAACAACGAAAACCCACAAACGGCAAGACGCCTGGCACCCGCGGACACGGACGCTGGCTGGCGCCGGCGCACTCGCCTGCACCGGCGGCACGCTGGGACGCTGGCCGCCTGGCGCCGGGCGCACTGCGCCGGGCGGCACGCTGGATGCGGGCTGGCCTCGCCGCGGCACCTCGCCTGGCGCGGCGCACGCTGGACGCTGACTGGCTGCGGGCGGCACTGCCTGGCGCCGACGCACGCGGGACGGGCTGGCCTGGCGCCGGCGGCACTTCGCCTGGCGCCCGGCGGCGCTGGCTGGCACGCTGGCTGGCCGAGCGCGCCCGCGCTGCCCCGGCCGGCACCGTTCGCGCTGGCCGGCCTGGCGCCGCGGCACTCGCCTGGCGCCGGTGGCACCCGCCGCTGGTCGGCCTGGCGTCGGTCCGGCCCTCGCCCCGTCTCGGTCCTATCGCGCTCGGTTCGATCCCATCTTAGCTTGTTCGATCAATCTACGCAAGTTTGGTATGATCACGGTTACTCACAAACACCAATTCTCGACTATACAAGGAATTGGGTTCCTTCGAAACACCAAACCTTCAAAGACCGTCTTTCAAAACCGTAAAACGCTTAAACGCCCAACGTGGCCAAAACGCCCGCTTACGATTTTCCGAAAAGAAGGATAACTATGACGGTTTATCTTTATCCTCACATAAGAGATAAATGTCAAGTTTCCGAAAGATAAATGTCAAGTTTTCCAAGATAAATGTCAAGTTTCCGATAAACACTAAGATGGACGAAAATGGAAAAGCCCGATTCAGCCCGCGAGAAGATAGCCGCCTTAAGGGAGTATATATGAGAGCTTTGAGCAAGAAGCAAACCAGATCACAAACTTTCAGAGCACTTAGCACTTAGAGCGATTTAGCATTCTTTTCTGTTTTCACTCAGCGAGCCGACTCAACCAGATAGACTTAGCTACCAGACTAGCGGATTCCTCGACAGCTCTTACAGCCGCATTTCTTTCTTGTTGTACACGCCAAACGAATTCAGAAATAAGATCTCTTTCGCCAACTTTACGATTTCTTTTTTCGCAACTTTATCTTTATTTGATTGTTTCGCAGCGCCCAGCAGATATCCGACCTTCAAGGAAGATCGGGTTAACTCGGTTTTCCTCCACAAATCTTTATCGGAAATTGACGGTGCGAATTTCGGTTCCCACAGTTTGGCGCTAGAAGGAGGGGGGGTTACGGATATATCTATCTCGCAACTGCACACGCTCGATCATGTCTACCGACGTCACCAAGGATCAGCCAGCAGACGGAACACCCGACGCCAACGCTGAGAAGACTCCAGCTGGAGATGCGTCCGCAGTCACTGCTGATGCAAACACTGAGGCGCTCAGGCAGATGAAGGAACTGTTTACCTCCGCCCAGGGCGGAACAACAGGACAAGCTGATAACCTCGCTCGCAAAACAGGTCGATACCTTAACTGCGAGGAGCAAGTTGCCGCGCGGATCCACCAAGGCACGCCGCGGCAGAAGACTCGACTTCGATCTCCGGCACGAAAAAGATGCCCCGAAAGAGCCCACTCGGGAAACGGCCCGAAGGACAGCAAACGACCTCGCGAGAACCTTCCACTCCGCTGCGGAAACAAGGAAAGCGACGCCGAAAGATCGATCTAGATATCAGCGACCGATCGGATCCTTCCGATGAAGACCTTGACATCCACCCCAGAGAACCCAAAGCCAGTCCGCCGCAGATGGTATCCTTCGATAGGCCCATGACGTAAGAGGAAGAAGAACTCTACTTGATGGAGCAGGAAGAACTCGCGGAAGATCAAACTCGATCTATCGCGACCGACAGGTTCGAGGAACGCCGGCAGCAATAGCGTAGATCCATGATCTCCGCGAATCTCTAAAAGACCGCGGGGGTGAAAGCGGTAAAATCGCGAATCCATCAGGCGACCAGTTCCGCCCCGAGATCGATAGACTTCGAGGAAGCACGAAAACGCCATTCACCACTCGGATCACGGAAACACGATCTCAGACCCGTGGAAGATCAAAATCCCGGTCTATGACGGTACGACGGATCCTAAGTCGCACCTGCAGTCCTTCCAGATCGCAATGGGTAGGTGCAAACTCCCGGAGCGACGGACGCAGGTCATTGTCTTCTTCGCCGAAAGCACCTCAAAGGCGCGCCGAAAGTGGTTCTCCGGCTCAAAAGGAACTCCATCGAAGCTTCCGCTAACTGGCCTCGCGCTTTCAAACAATACTCCATGTTCATGGACAGAGAAACGTCCGACGTGGATCTATGGAGTCTAGCTCAGAAGGAAGGACGAAGTCGCCCGCGACTTCATGCGAAGGTTCAAACTGGTGATGGCCAGAGTAACGGCATCAGCGACAATGTCGCAATCGACTCGAGGAAAACTCTCGGTACAAGTCGGTTCCAAAGTGGATACTACTGGAAAAGCCGCGGACAATCCAGGATACTTCCACAAGGCAACGGACTTCATCATCATGGAAGAAGAGATGAAGCTTCTATCGCAGAAGCACGGACCGCAGAAAACGCCCAAGAAGAAACCCTCTCAACGACAAATACGCCCATCACGGGGAAGACGCCAGCAGCACTACGCCATCAACTCGAGCAAGGCAAAACCTCCGAAACACCTGACCAGGAACCAGTACAAGGATAACTCCTACTGCGAAGTTCCACGAGACCAGAGGTCACTCCACCGCGAACTGCAAGGTTCTCGGCGCCGCTCGCGCGAAAACTCCTCACCGCTAACTATCAAAGGTCAAGAGTATAAAGGACTTGCTCTTGACTCCGACCGCCCAAAGACCAACAAAACTGTCTCCGAGGACCGCGAACCAAAACCAATCGGGGAAAAGCGGAAGAAGACAGGACGACCAAGGAACAACAGCAGTCGCCGAGGGTAAACATGATCATCGGAGGATCACAGTTCTACCAAGACTCTGTCTCATCGATAAAAGCCTACGGGCGAAAAGCCGAGACCAGTTCCAACTGGTTCCGACAGCGATGTTCCTAACCACACAATCGCTGAGGAACACGAGACCGCCGGAATCGACAAACCTCACTCGCGATCCTTTGGTAATCGACCTGGTCATCCAGGATCTCAAGTCGGCCGCATTCTCATCGATACAGGAAGCACGGTCAACGCCATCTTCCGCGACACCCTCTACAGGATGAAGATCCCACTTGGGAAGTCGCCCCTGAGCCAAAACCTTTGACGGGTTTCGGCCACTACCATGACCTCGAGAATTAAACTCCTAGTCATGGCAAAGGAAGTTACAAAGATCGCCGAGTTTGCAGTAGTCGACAACCCGCCATCTACAACGCCATCATGGGAACCCCTTGATCAACTCCATGAAGGCAGTACCATCCACATATCACCTCGGTATCAAGTTTCCGACTCGACCGAACCGCAGCCATATGGGGAGTCGAAACAATCAAGACTCTGTTACCTAGCCGAAGTTCAAACTGCTAAAAGATCGAACGCCCTGCGCCAACCCAAACGAGCAAAGGAATCACACAACATTCCCGAAGACTCAAGAAAGATGATCCAGAATCATCCAACAGGCAACGATTCAAGACGGCGACAAAGCCTCGAATCCACCGTGAAGAGCAGACAGCTCGACCCCGCGACAAACCACTGATCCGACCAGCACGATCGAACGGCGACGCACGAGAGTAAAACGTCCGCGCAACTATCAGAACTACGAGATGGCTTGATCCTCGAAGAGGTACGTAGGCAGCTCGTCAAACCCGGCGAAGTTCAGCTATCCCCTCACCAAAAGGGGACTGCGCGATACTCTATACTCCCACAAAACGCCAAAAATCCGCACATGTACTCTAACTTCAAATTTTAATAAAATTCTTTCTATCTTTCATGCTCACTTAAACGATCAACGCTCGAAAACGAAAATCATATCTTCAAAAGAAACGGACGCAACTTCTTAAAAGATAACAAAACTCAGATATCCGCAAAAGACAGTCCACCAGCGACTTAAAATAACTCACGCCGATTGGCCCGACGGACGACACAAGAAACGTTTCACTCAATACAAACTCGTAGTCAGACCTACAAGGTCCTCTTACATCCGACAAGGATATCATAGCTATATACAAGAAACCCAAAATTTTGGTTTAGCATCTCGATAAACTCCGAAGATAGCTCGATTCTTTTAACACAAGTCATATAAGCCGCACTAGTCGCGACTTTAAACGAAAAGAATCAGGAAGAAATCACTAACAGGCAAAACGAAAGCCGATCAGTCATCGCACAGCCTCAAAGCTGAGAGTAAACCTAGGTCTTGCCCTAAACCCAGTCTTGCTGGATCTTGACATCTCACAGACATAGTATCGTGATACGAGATCCCAAAACATGTCTCTTATCGCTACACCTAAAACGCCGCTAAAAGTAGCATACGGACCAAGCGACAAAAAGAGTTAGGATAATGGCGACTACTCGTGATCCTTCCCTCTACACTTGACGAAAGTATAAATCAAAACAAAAGACTAAATCTCGCAAATTTTCATATTCATAAAAGCCGCAAAAGACGGCAGGATTCAAAGCCACCAACGCCAGTCCCAAACATAAGAATGCAACCTCCAACGGTCGCAGAATAAAATTACTAAAACGCCACACACGGCCAAAAAATTCAATTCACAAAGGAAGTCAACATTGAGAAACCGGATGCGGAAATCCCAAATGAACTAGCAGGCTGGTCCACTTCCTCATTCACGCCGAGCATTCCCACCATCCTCGGCGTTCTCATCGGCTCCGCCTCCATCAGATCCTCGAAACCTCGATAGTTCCCATAGTCTCCGGATTCTTTCTTCTACCGGAGGAACCAAGGACTCAGCATGAGCACACTCGCCATGAAATCCTTCATTTCAGCAATCTCGAATCGAAAGAGAAATCCGGTTGAGACTTGTAAAGGTTTACGATCAACCCCGCACTCGCGGAAATCACCAACAAACTCCTGAGCTTCTTTAAAACATTGAAACTCAGCAGCAAACGATTTCGCCTTGCCACCTCCGCTGCACCATCCTTCTTCCTCTCCTTTCCTCCCGAACGAGCCCGAGCATGAAGCTCAGCTTGCTTCGCTCTGTGCCTTACCTCTTGTCGGAACCGAAAGCTCTCGCGCTTCGTGGTCTTGAAGTTAGCAATCCTGGATTTGCGGAAACTCGAGTCAAGCGCTCGCTAAACACTCTTAGTCCCTGCATAAACTCAAGATCAGCAAGCATGCTTATATACAGATTCAACGCAAGGTTAAGAAGTTCGGGCCAAACCTCGCTGACACGCTGGGAGCCCTCGCAAAACCCGTTGTTTCTCCTCATCCTCCAGCGACTCATCAGTAGTAAACTCCGGAGGAAGGCCATCAAAGAAGTTGTTAGTAAAACCGCTGGCTCGCTTTTCCGCTGGAGCAAAACTAGGTTTTTCTCCCAACGGTGAAGGACTTTCCGAGCCTTCCCATCATCGCATTTCTTCCCCTTACGAGACCTGTCTGCGCCGAGTAGGAGCCACGGTGACAGGTTCGATCATCGACGAGACAGGACCTCGACCGATAAAGCCTAACCGCCTCGATCCGCTCGAGGGTGAAGGATTTCAGAAAACGGCCTTTGACGAAGAAGATCTCTGACAAAGACGCCACCAGGCAAATGCGCGGTAGGGTTGTTCCTACAAACGAAAATTTTCACTAAAACTCGTGACTTCAAAAGGTGAGATAGACAACAGGGTTTTCGTCAGATACCTCGGTTGAAGTTCCATGCTCGCGGAAATAGATGGAGGCAGCTCTCCTCGACAGACTCGCCATCTATTTGGACGAAGAAGAAACGCCCTGCCACGATTTGGGATTCGGTAGTCCGAATCACGCCATATCCTTCTTAGGCAGCATGGAGTAGTAACCGCCACTCCCGCCGGCCGAGTGCCCCAAAGACCTTCGAAATCATCGACCAAGATCAATCCCAAGTTCAGAGCTAGCGATCAGCCAAGCCAACTCTCCAAGGCAGGAACGCTGAGTTGGTTGATCGAAGTTCAAGCGTGAAGCGCATAACAATGGCACCAGGATTGGGAACCACATACGGCAGCGAAAGAAAGCTTCAGAACATGTAAAGAAACCTTGGGAGGATTCCTTGCACTCGCTACCAACGGAACTGAATTTGACTCCTTCAGAACCTGGTAAAAATCTCAAGAACCTGAGATATTTACGAGAAACGAAGCTCGGCGCAAAGGAGCACCGGGCTGCCTCTGAGGCCTCCTCGAACAGGGATCTCTGGCAGTGTTGGGGCTAACCTACAAGGCTCGGTATACGCATTCTTCTTTTCCTCCTCGACCGACTCCTCCCGCTTCACCGCCACATGGGCAGGAGAGTCATCCGAGGATGAATGGGAAGAAGAGTTTCTCTTTGAGGATCTTGAAGACATTGTTCTTAAAGAGAGAGAAAGGATTCTTGAGAGAGAGTAAAACCTTGTGATGAAGTAAGAATGAGATTTCTTACTCCATATAAAGGAGTAAAATCACTATTTACCCCGATTTTCGCAAACGACACGCCTCAACACCTTCCCATATCTATACCGCAAGCTAGGATCCGACAGGCTCTACGGTTCCTAGCTAGCTGGGGCTAACTGTTGGGGTCAAAATCGGTCAATGACGAAATCGCCACCAAAATCCTCGAAAAAAGCCAAGCGACGATCAAATCCAAGAAACGGGTTGTCGCCGATAAAACTCACGGAAGGCTCGTCCACTCCCATCCAACGGCGAGGGTCCTGGCGCCCATCCGTGCGATCATCTCATGATCTCGGCAATGGCAGCATCTTGGTCCCTTGAAACCCATGTCTGGATTGTCCGAGATCTACAATGAGTCTTCCAGAAGCCTTCCCGATTGTTTAAAAGATTCATCTTTAACACATCTAAAACTCGAGCCACATTGCTCGTGATCCTCGACGACGAAAATCTGCAGACCAAGTCCATCTCAAATCCCGATACTCGCGAATCTCGCTGAATTAGAAACGATTATCTCAAATCTACGGCTAAAGACACTCCCAAACTCAAAAGATTTCCAAAACGACTGATGAGGGAAAGATCGAACAACGAAAACCCACGACGGCAAGACGGCCTGGCACCGGGCGCTGGACGCTGGCTGGTTTACGCCGGCGGCACCGCCTGGCACCGGGCGGCACGCGGACGCTGGCTGGTCTGGCGCCGGCGGCACTCGCCTGGCGCCCGGCACCGCCTGGCGCCGGCAGCATGCGGACGCTGCCGCTTGGCCGGCGGCACCGCCGGGCCGGCGGCACCGCCTGCGGCCCTCGCCTGGCGGCGGCACGCTGGACGCTGGCTGGACTGGCGCCGGCGGCACTCGCCTGGGGCCGGCGGCATCGGGACGCTGGCTGGCTGCCGGGCGGCACTGCCTGCCGGGCGCACGCTGGACGCAGCCCGCCTGGCACCGCGGCACTCGCCTGCGCCGGCGGCACCACGCTGGCCGCCTATGCCGGGCGGCACGCTGGACGCTGGTTGACTGCCGGGCGCACTCGCCTGGGCCGCACGCTGGACGCTGGCTGGCTGGCGCCGACTCGCTCGGCGCCGGGCGCACGCTGGACGAGCCCGCCTGGCACCGGGCGGCACTCGCCTGGCGCCGCATCGCCACGCTGGCCGGCTGATGCCGGGCGGCACCCGCCGCTGGTCGGCCTGGCGGGTCCGCTGCCCTCGCTCCGTCTCGGTCCTATCGCGTCTCGGTTCGATCCCATCTTAGCTTGTTCGATCAATCTACGCAAGTTTGGTACGATCACGCTATTCTAGAACACCACTATCTCGACTAAACAAGGAATTGAGGTTCCTTCGAAACACCAAACCTTCAAAGACCGTTCTTCAAAACCGTAAAACGCTTTAAACGCCTAACGTGGCCAAACGCCCGCTTACGATTTTCCAAAAGAAGGATAACTATGACGGTTTATCTTTATCCTCACATAAGAGATAAATGTCAAGTTTCCAGAAGATAAATGTCAAGTTTTCCCAAGATAAATGTCAAGTTTCCGATAAACACTAAGATGGACGAAATGGAAAAGCCCGATTCAGCCCGCGAAGATAGGCCGCCTTAAGGGAGTATATAAGGAGAGCTTTGAGCAAGAAGCAAACCAGATCACAAACTTTCAGAGCACTTAGCACTTAGAGCGATTTAGCATTCTTTTCTGTTTCACTGGCGAGCTGCGACTAACTAGGATAGACTTAGGCGACCAGACTAGCGGATTCCTCGACAGCTCTTACATTTCATTTCTTGTTGTACACGCCAAACGAGAATTCAGAAATAAGATCTCTTTCGCCAACTTTTACGATTTCTTTTTCGCAACTTTTATCTTTATTTGATTGTTTCGCAGCGCCCAGCAGATATCTGGGACCTTCAAGGAAGATCGGGTTAACTCGGTTTTCCTCCACAAATCTTTATCGAAATTGACGTGCTAATTTCGTTCCCACATGGGGTCAAAATCGGTCACGGCAAAATCCAACGCCATAAACTCCTCGAAGGTATCTTGTCTTAGAAAAATAAAGATAAAGATAGTACGAGAAAGACGACGACAAGTTTCGAGTCAGTTCCGACAAGGGATTAGAGACTTGTCCAAGTCATCGTGAAACTTCAAAAGACTAACAAGAGCGAGGGTTCGATCGTTCGAGAACATCAACGAACTTACCAGACAAATGGACCGAACCGAACAAGGCAACCAACTCGCCAAGATAGGAGTTGATCGAGTAAGACCAACTCGCCATCCCGGCGAAGTTGAGCACTTCCAACTCGCCAAATTGACGAAGTTGGACCCGAGGTAAGGCCAACTCACCATCCCGTGAGTTGAGCACTTCCAACTCGCCAGATTTGCGAAGTTGGACCTAAGAAGAGCAACTCGCCATCTCGGCGAAGTTGAGCACCTCCAACTCGCCCGGGCTTAATTGGACTCGAAGAAGACCAACTCGCCATCCCGGCGAAGTTGAGCACTTCCAACTTGCCAGATTGGCGAAGTTGGACCCAAGACGAGCAACTTGCCATCTCGGCGAAGTTGAAGCACCTCCAACTCGCCCATTGGTGAATTGACGCGAAGCAAGACCAACTCGCCATCCCGGCGAGGTGGAGCACTTCCAACTCGCCAGATTGGCAGATGGACCCAAGACGGAGAGAAACTCGCCCAACTGCCGAAGTTGGACCAGAACAAGACGAACTCGCCAACTTGGCGAAGTTGAATATTCCAACTCGCCCAGTGGGCGAAGCTGCTTTAAAAAAAAAAAAAAAGAAGAAGACCTACTCGCCATCTCGGCGAAGTTGACACACCCAACTCGTTGGCGAAGTTGGACAAGGAGGGAAGCTAATCTCGCCATCCGAAGCGAAAGCAAGGTTTCCTAATCGACCTTTGTCCCATCCTCGTAGCTTTACTCTTTGGAACAAGGTCAAGTCATTTCGATCGAGTCATCATCTGGATTTTACGGTAAAATCCGCAAGAACTTGTTTCAGTTTTGAAATTTGAATCGATCGTAAAACGGCAACGGTCGACTGGACTGCCTCAACTACACGATAAGTTTGAATTTTCGTGAATCAAGTCATTTCTAAAAGAGGCGCCGCTTCGATAGACTCGAGAAAACGCTTTTGTCGGAAGACGGTCCGGGGGACCTAAAACACGACTAGAAACCCACTCTTGATCCTATGATGGTTTATCTTTTCATGTATGAGAAGATAAATGTCAAGTTCGAGGATAAATGTAAAGTTTCCAAAGATAAACACAAGATCGGAGAAAATGGAATATTCCTGCGGCATAAACTAGACCAAGGGCAGAAAGGGAAAGGGTAAACCGCCTTAGAAGAAGTATATAAGGACGTCCAGGGCGAAGGTGCAAAAGGATCCGCATTCGCAACAAAAAACATAGCACTTAGAGCAATAGGCAATTTTCCGTTTTCTAGAATCGAGCTGCGACTCAACTAGGTTTTTCACAAGTCTTTGGTTGTCTGAACTAAAAAAACTCGCCGACAGCTCTCGCAGCCAAGGCTTTACCTTTGTTGTAACGCCATTCACGGATTTGGAATAAGACCTATTTTGCTGTATTTTCGCTTTTTTGTATTTTTCATTGATATCTATCGTGTTCTGGTTGCTTGGCCCGTGGTTTAGATGCTATCCGGGATCTCTGGGAAATTAGGGTTTTCCTAACTTTCCCAAATCAAAGGAAATCGACAGTGCGAATTTCGATTCCCACATCTACGTCTATTGCGTGCACCCCCAGACTTAAACTTTTATATCCCGGAGGTTCTGCTCCTACAGTGTTTAGAGGATAGCAGGCAACATGAACCACTAAATCAATGGTGATTGTGTCTGAAGAAGTCTCGATATTGTGTCCATGTGTGATATCGATCGATTGGTTATCATTAGCGTCAATTGATTTGGTAACGCTAGTATCGATCGATCTGTTTCTCCAGACGACATCTCTTGGATTATCAGATTCGATCCATGGGTGATAGGTCAGTCCAATGTGACCTATGAACAGGTCTTCAGTTCGGTAGACGTTTTACGTAGGTAAGAAGTCGTCGATTGGAACATCATCATCGAATCTTATCCTAGATAAGTGATCTGCGATTCCATTTTCTATTCCTTTCTTATCTTTAATTTCTATATCAAACTCTTGGAGTAGCAAGATCCATCCAATAAGTCCCGGCTTTGCGTCTTTCTTTTGCATTAGGTATTTAATCGCAGCATGGTCAGTATGAACAATGACTTTCGAGCCAACAAGATATTGGCGAAATTTTTAAAATGCGAAAACTATTGCCAATAGCTCTTTTCCGTAGTTCCATAGTTCCTTTGTGCTTCGTCGAGAGTTCGACTGGCGTAATAAACAACATGCAATCTCTTGTCTTTTCTTTGACCCAAAACTGCACCTACAGCAAAATCGCTCGCATCGCACATAATTTCTAATGGAAGGTTCCAGTCGGGTGTTTCTACGATGGGTGCGCTAATCAAAGCGGTTTTAATTTCTTCGAAAGCTTTGAGACATTCGGGGTGAAGTCAAATTTGACTTCTTTACACAGGAGGGCTGTCAAAAGTCTAGCAATCTTGCTGAAATCTTGAATAAACCTCCTATAAAATCCAGCATGCCCGAGAAAACTTCTCACATCTTTCACTGAAGCGGGTGCTGGTAAACCGGTCATAACTTCTATTTTGCAAGATCTACTTATACCGCAGCGACACTTTATGTCCAAAGACTATTCAACTAGTGCCATAAAGTGGCACTTTTCCCAATTCAGAACAAAATTCTTTTCTTCGCATCTTGCTAGTACTTTGCATAGATGGTCGAGACAACTTTTAAAATCGGATCCGTGAACCGAAAAGTCATCCATAAAGACTTCCATGAAATCCTCAATCATATCTGTGAAGATGGACATCATACACCGCTGAAATGTGGCGGGTGCGTTGCAAAGTCCAAAAGGCATTCTACGATAGGCAAATGTTCCGTAGGGACATGTGAATGTTGTCTTTTCTTGATCATCCGGGTGGATAGGGATTTGGAAAAATCCAGAATAACCGTTGAGAAAACAGTAATATCGATGATTTTCTAAACTCTCGAGCATTTGATTGATGAAGGGTAGAGGAAAATGGTCTTTCCGAGTGGCTGCATTTAGTTTTCTGTAATCGATACACATCCGATGTCCAGTGACGGTTCGGGTAGGGATGATTTCGTCCTTATCGTTCTTTACCACTGTAATTCCTCCTTTCTTGGTTATAACATGCACCGGGCTCACCCAATTGCTATCTGAAATTGGGTAAATGACTCCGGCATCTAGCAGTTTGATAATTTCTTTTTTATCTACATCTTTGAGGTTAGGGTTGAGCCTTCGCTGGTGTTCTATCGAAGATTTCGATTCGTCTTCTGAATGAATACGGTGCATGCAGAGATCTGGAGAGATACCAGGAATGTCCTCGAGGGAGTACCCGATAGCTTTCCTATACTTGCGTAATTTATTTAGTAACAACGCAAGTTCTCCATTATTCAGGTCAGCATTTACTATAAACTAACAATGCAAGTTCTCCATTACTCAGGTCAGCAGTTACTATAAACGGATAGGACTTATGATAGAGAAATGCATATTTCAGTCCGGCAAGGAGTTTCTTTAACTCGACTTTTGTGCCTTTTCGGAACTTTAATCGTCTAGCGAAGTGGGCTGTCGATCGATAGTGCGTTGAAGTAGTTTCCAAGGTGCTATCAGAATAAAAATCTGCAAAGGGATTTTCATCTTGAGCAGGGACGTCGTCTACATAAAATGCTTGGTTATCGATCAAAGGACGTTTGATTAGTTTTTCCATGTCGAAAACCATTGGAATGTCTCCAATGTTTAGACGTATTCGTCCTTCCTTGACATCAATAAAGGCTCCAGCTGTGGCGAGGAAAGGTCTTCCTAAAATAAGGGGATCCTTTGGTTCTTGCATGTATCTTAGAACAACAAAGTCAGTTGATATATGACAGTTGTTAATCATTATCAGCAGGTCTTCAAGTATACCTTCCGGTACTCGGACGGATCTATCTGCAAGAACGAGGGTTATTCGGGTAGGCTTAAATTGTTTAAAACCTAAGGATGTGGCAACAGAGTGAGGCATCAAATTAACACTCAACCCTAGATCGCAGTGATCTACTGAATTGTCTGTTCGCTATGTTGCAATCTAAAGAAAAACTACTAGGGTCAGGTCTTTTTATTGGCAATTTTCCTTGGATCATGGCACTCACTTTATCCGATACCATCATGATACTGTGCTATGTTGAAGGAAAACTTTTAGACACCATGTCTTTCACATATTTCTTTATGGATGGAGAAACTTTCATGGCATCACTTAGTGGCAATCCGACTGTGATTTTGTCGAGGGCCTTCTTACATATTGCTTTTTCCAGCTCTCGTTTAGTTTGTGAATTTGTAAGGGGAAAGGGTGGCAGGGGTCTGTATACTCTCTCTACTACCGGCGCGGCGGGTGCCGTTTGTGCCGTAGGAGGTGTAGGTTGTCGATCGATGCTTTCTTCCTTAGGTCGATTGATGGTTTCATCTTCCCGTCGATCGATATGTCTCTCATTTCATCGACGATAGGCGTTTCTTCCTCATCCTCATCACTAAGACACATCGGTTCAGGAGTTATCGGTTCGGATCTGCTTTCGCTGGTTCTCTCGTCGCCAATGGGGTTGTTATTGGTAATGCTCTCTTTTGCAACTGGAGTGAGGCATTTACCACTCCTAAGAAGAACGGCACTAACCTGACGTCTTGGGTTTGCATCGGTGCTTCCGGGAAGACGTCCTATTTCCCTTTTTATAGCGATTGCATTTTCTGCTACTCTGCTATCTAGCATCTTTATGTGCTCGTCGAGGGTTGGGAGTTTTGTTATTAATTCACTGCAGATCATACTCATCTTTCCATCAAAATCAGCGATCAATCTTCAATTTCCCGTAAAAGCTTTATTTAACCTAAATTTGGCTTTTCCTTTTCGTGATCCAACGGTCGTATCATAGCTTTGGGTGAAACTACTTCCATGAGAATCGACAGGTCGATCGTTTAGATGTGTTGCATCCACAAAGTTTACTTGTTCCTGAAGTTCAGATAGGACTTCATCACTTATCTAGAAAATTCCTCTTTGACTCTGTTCTGCTAAGAAGGATTGGATTGAGTTTAGGGCTTCTTTGAAATAATATAGATGAGAGTCGTATATGCATTCTGCTTCATTTCTTCTTTCTAAATCCATCCTTTCATAAGCTCTACCAGCTGCTACATTCTGGAATAGTCTTTTTGCTTCTTTGGGGCTCCTTGAGCGGAAACTCCCTTCACTTGCTGTATCGAGAATGTTTTGGTAGTGCAAGCTAACACCTCCGTAGAAGGCGTTAATCAGCTGGGGTTCCGAGTATCCATGATGGGAACATTCATTTTGGAGATCTTTAAACCTTCCCCAAGTATTTTTGAAGGATTCTCGTGTGTCTTGGCGAAATGTGGAGAGTTTCCTCCTCACATCTCAGTAGCGGGCATCATCTAAATAATGGTTAATGAGTGCGCTCCTAATCTCTTTCCAACAGGTTAAAGATCCTGTTGGTGATAGGTCTAGCCATTTCTTGGCTTCACCAGTTAAAGAGAAAGAGAAAAGTTTGCAGTGATTACTCTCGTCATTCACCATATCTTCTAGTTTTTTGATGTGATCAAGTGGGTGTGTGGCCATGGTACCGAACCCAAGCTGCCTGATCATGTCCTCCAAATCGAACTGAATACCGAGTCGCCTCACGGTGGCCTCGTCTATGAAGTGCGTAGGACCAATTTCGACATGCAGCCATGCGTTGTAGAACAGGCTATCGTAGTCGTCCCAAGTATCCGTCCTCCGACGGTGTGTGCAGGAAGGACTCCGAAATGCAGTAGACGGGTCCTCAAACCACTCCACTGTCGGGATGGCCTTTGTAGGATTCCTAGGCCAAGGGTAGCGCTCGTCTGGCTGTCGTGGTGGAGACTGTGATGATGAGGATGAAGGTGGAGATGAAGAAGATGGTGGTTTGGGCGGGGCCCTAGAGGTGCTTGGGTTATCGAGCCTTCTCTTCGTCCTCGTCTCTCGTCTACTGTCTCTCCGTGAGCTCATCTGCAAACAAAACAAAAGTGTAAAATTAGTAAGTGCAATTGGTGATGCTTTGCAACGATCGATACTCAGAACGAGGGATCGATCGATGTTGATAGCTTAGTATCGATCGATATGTCATGTTAGACATCGAACAATTTCTGAACACTAATGTCGATCGATACGACATATCTAGTGTCGATCGACACGACATTGCGAAACCTGCAATAAAAATCTCAATCCAAATCGAAATTTCAAAACACCAAGTGTAAATCGATCGATTCTAGAACCTATTTCATCATTCTAGCAACCTAAATCGACCAAAATTCGAGCCTAATCGATTGATTTTTGTTCATATCAAAACCCAACCAATGAAAATCCGAAAAATAGAAAATTTCGAGCTTATACCTTGTAGATCGGTTAAAAAGATGAACAAATGAGATAGAGAGATGAAAAAAAGAGGATTGAGGCAAGGAATGGGGGAAATCGGTTTGGTTTCCACAGATGAAAAGGGTTTTTCCTTTTTCAGGTGTGTTTTGCAATTTTGGGAATGAAACGGCGGATATCGAGGTTAATGAACCTCCACCTCGATTTGTCCGCATCGATCGATATGCTTACCTTGCTATCGATCGATATTTAGCGTTGCCTCCCACTCAGCGCTTAAATGTAAAATCCTAAATCTTATTAGTGGGTTGCCTCCCACTCAGCGCTTATTTGAAGTCGTGAGCTGGACTAATTTAGAGTCAGTCTCCGAGTGGAATATCCAATCGCAGATTATCAGTATCCGGGATTTCTGCTTTGGCCCAATAATGTTTAACTCTGTGTCCATTCACGGTGAATTCGTTTCCTTTTTCGTCAAACAGAGTTATTGCTCCGTAAGGTTGTACTTCCTTTACTGTGAAAGGTACTGCCCAACGAGATCGGAGCTTTCCGGGAAACAAGGAAAGTCGAGAAATATAAAGCAGTACTTGGTCATCAGATTTGAAATGCCTAGAAATAATTTTCTTGTCATGATATTTTTTCTTCTTTTTCTTATAAATAGTTGAATTCTCATAAGCCAAGTGTCGGATTTCATCTAGTTCATTTAACTGGATAAGTCGTTTTTCAGCAGCGGGCTTAATGTCGAAATTTAGCAGTTTGACTGCCCAGGCCGCCTTCTGTTCAAGTTCAACTGGTAAATGACAGGCTTTTCCATAAAGTAAATGAAATGGTGTAGTTCCTAAAGGAGTTTTGAATGCAATCCTATAGGCCCAGAGTGCATTATCCAATTTCCTGGACTAATCCTTTCGGGATGTTCCTACAGTCTTTTCCAAGATTTCTTTTATTTGTCTATTGGATACTTCTACTTGCCCATTTGTTTGCGGGTGGTAGGATGTTGCAACTCTGTGATGGACTCCATTGTTTTTGAGTAGTTGATCAAAAATCTTATTAATGAAGTGGGTTCCACCGTCACCTATTACTACTCGAGGCATTCCAAAACAAGGGAAAATGATGCTTTTGAAAAATTTGACAACTAATGCAGCATCATTCGTTGGGGAAGCAACGGCTTCAACCTATTGGGACACATAATCTACAGCAACTAAGATGTACTTATTTCCGTAAGAGGAAGGAAAGGGGGCCATAAAATCAATTCCCCAGCAGTCAAAGACTTCAACTTCAAGAATAAATTTTTGTTGCATTTCATGTCTTTTGCTGATTTTTCCTCTACGTTGGCACCTGTCACATTTTGCGATGTAAGCATGGGTGTCGCGAAACATTGTCGGGCACCAGAAACCTGCTTGAATAACTTTTTTGCTACCGTTTTCAAGGTTGCAAAGTGTCCAGCATAGTCAGATCCATGGCAATGAAATAATACATTAATGATTTCAGTTTCACATACATCGCCTGATATTCCATCGAGACAGTGCTTGTATAAGTGAGGTTCATCCCAATGATATCTTCTAACTTCTCTAAAGAACTTCTTCCTCGAATAACCTTGAGATTTTCTGGCTCCACGTTGGCAGCTAAATAATTTACTATGTCAACATACCAAGGTCGATTCTTTAAACCTACGCTTCATTATGCTCACCCCCGACTTAAACTTTATCTCCCGTGAGGGTCTGCTTCAACAGTGTTTAGAGGGTAGCAGGCAACATGAACCACTAAATCAATGGTGATTGCTTCTGAAGAAGTCTCGATATTGTGCCCATGTGTGATATCGATCGATTGGTTATCATTAGCGCCAATTGATTTGGTAACGCTAGTATGATCAATCTGTTTCCTCCGTGATCGACATCTCTGGATTATCAGATCGATCCATGGGTGATAGGTCAGTCCAATGTGACCTATGAACAGTTCTTCAGTTCGGTAGACGCTTCCGTAAGAAGTCGCCGATTGGAACATCATAATCGAATCTTATCCTAGATAGGTGATCTGCGACTCCATTTTCTATTTCTTTCTTTATCTTTAATTTCTATATCAAACTCTTTGAGTAGGAAGATCCATCGAATAAGTCTTGGCTTAAGGCCTTTCTTTGCATTAGGTATTTAATCGCAGCATGGTCAGTATAAACAATGACTTTCGAGCCAATGTGGGAACCGAAATTCACACCGTCAATTTTCGATAAATAAGATTATGGAGGAAGCCAAGTGAACCCGACTTTCCTGAAGGTCCGATTCTCTCGCCACACTAAATCGACAAAGTAAACAGAAGACAAAAATAGAAATTGAATTATTTGTCCGGCGCTTTATTAGATAAGGAAACGAAAGTAAGGATTCTCCGAAAGACAAAGAGAGTTGCGATTTAAAGAAAAAGATAGAGTCGCAGGCAGCCAAACGTCCTAAGCCTTGCTCCGCTAGTCTAACTACCTAAACCCTAGTTTTTCTAAGCTAGCAGGATGCTCTAAGTCTAATTCTCGATTTTCGATGCCTTTCTCTTCTGCTCTTGCTCTCCTTATATACCCACCTCTAGGTCGGTTTGTCTTAGGGTGATGGGCCTCGCTTTGGGCCCAAGCTTATCTCTTCCGAAATGTTCCATTTTCGCCGGTCTTTGTAATTATCTCCGAAGTTTTCCGCTATCTTCGATGACTTGATGTTTATCCGATGTCTCAGGATCGGTAAACCGCCATAGCCTGATCGACCAAACTCACGAGGGCTGATCCAAACAAGCTAGGCGAGAATGAACCGGCACGATAGGACCGAGACCGGACGAGGGCCGGGACCGACGCCGGGCCGATTCGCTGATGGTGCCGCCGGCGCCAGGCGGTGCCGCTGCACCAGGCCAGCCTGCGGACGGTGCCGCTGGGCGCCAGGCCGCCTGCGGACGGTGCCGCCGGCGCCAGCGGTAACGCCGGGCGCCAGGCCAGCCTGCCCCGCTGCCGGCCGGCGCCAGGCCAGCTGGCTGCCGTGGCCGCTGGCGCTGTCGCCCGCTGCGGACGGGTGCCGCCGGGCGCCAGGCTCGGTGCCGGGCGCTCAGCCAGCCCGCGCTTCACAGCCGCCTGGCGCCAGGCCACCTCGCGCCCTGCTGTCAGCCGGCGCCAGGGGCCGGTGCCGCTGGCGCCAGGCCAGCCCGCGCCCTGTGCCGCTGGCGCAGGTGCCGGTGTTGGCTGGCGCCAGGCCAGGCCAGGCTGGCCCCCGCCGCCGCGCCAGGCGAGTGCCGCTGGCGCCAGGCCAGCCCGCTGCCCTGGCGGTGCCGCTCGTCAGGCCAGCGCCAGCCAGCTCCGTCTCTGCAGTACGGCGCCAGGCGGGTGCTGGCGCTTAGGCCAGCTCGCCCCGCGGTGCCGCGGGCCAGGGCCGCTTCGCCGTCTGGTTTTTTTCGTTGTTCGATCTTTCCTCGCGGGCCTTTATGGAAATATTTTGAGTTTTGAATGTCTTTACCAGATTTCGAGATAACCGCTTTTGACCCCAACAGTTAGCCCCCCAGCCCGAAGGTCGAGACGATTTTATGGGCGAAAGTGATCTGAATTTTTGAAAATCAAATCTTTGGCTAAGGATTTTCCGCAGAGAACCTGTGGTCTTCTTCCTTTTTTCTTATAAGTAGCCAACCCTCCCTTCTCATTCTTCACATCTTTCCAAGTTCTCTTCTTTTCTCTCAAGAAAGAAAATGTCTTCATCCCAAATGAAAAGAGTGGCTCTGATGTTGAGATGGGCGAGGCCGCCAAGTCGCCGGTTCCGCCAGTCAAGCTCTCGCCGCTCAGGTCGCTCAAGAGGCTATTCCGTCCCTGGCTGATGGGTTTGATTCTTTCAAGGCTGCTATCCCGGCGAAGGCGAAGGCTTAAAGCGGCGAGGACTGAGACGCTGATGTTCCTTCCGCGCTCCAACTCCTTTGCCTGCTCCTTTGGTTCCTAGCTCCAAGTCCCATCCGATGCCCTCCCGCCTACAGAAGGGGTTATTGTTCCTGAACAGACTCTTGATGTTCAGATCCATCCATCGGGTTCTTCGACTGCCCCGATCGTGATTTCCGGAGAGATGACGCTGAGATCTGCACTTCTTCCCGCGGAAGAGGGAACTCGCTCTTGGGACTGCCAGCGTGGTGCCCGCTGCCCAAGGGAAGGGCAAGAGCTGGCGCCGTGTCCGGAGCTAAAAAGAAGGGTGCTAAGAGCGAGGTGCGACTCTCAGAGCCGCTGGCTGGCCATCGCTCCAAGGTTCTATTTTGTCCGTAATTTTGCACCGCTTTTATATATATTTTTTTTTATGATACTTACTCCTTCCTTTTATGGATCGACGGAATGCTTCGGCAGGGCGGGTCGGAAGTCATTCGCTCATCGAAGGAACTGGAGTCGCCGCAGGAAGCTGAAGCCGCATTAAGGCCGCATTGCAGACTACGAGGACACCCATGCCGCCTAGACGCCCCAGCTTGAGGTTCAGATTAGCGATTTGAGCGACCTGGGAAGACCGCGAGCTCAAGCACTCAAGGTGAAGAAAGAGAAGAGGAGTAAACTCTAAGTCCGCCGCCTCGGAGAAGGTTCAGGCTCACGAGGAGATGAACGCCTGTGATCCTCGGAGGTTGCTGATGCCAGCCACGACTTCTATGGTCGCCCTGACGAGGATGGCCATCCTGTTTGAGTCCTTGATAGGTCCGTAAGAGGGACTTGGCTTTAGGGGATCGAGGGAGTCTGAACGAGCTCGAAGTTGCTTCGAGGTAACGAGGCCCCGCCTTTGACTTGAGGAAGCCAGATTATCGCCCAGAAGGAGAGTGGGCGGCCACCGAGGGAGATTTCGATTCGATCCGCCGGCCGTAAGCCGAATGCATTCCTAGTTCGACCAAAACTCGGAAGATCGGGAGCTGTGGGAGAAGAAGATCAGAGGTGGCGCGGACGAGCGGGTAGCTGGCGACGCGATCGAGGGAGGCGACGGCGCAGGCTGTCCCCTCGCAGCAGTGGATGAAGATGACGCCCCGGGAGTGTCTAGTTTATCAATCCCTTCTGGGATTTCGTTTTATGTGTTTCGCCGCTTAAGAGGCTATGATGTATTTACCGACTGGCCGTTGGTGGCTTCAATCCCGCCCCTTTATGGGGTTTTGTTTGAATTTCCGCAGTCCCAATCTATGAAACGCTGACATTTATGAACTTCAGTTTTTTTTTTGAACTATGAGAAAGAGGGTGTGAGTTGTCGCCTCATTCCTAGTTCCCCGATGATCACCGCATCTATTGTCCGCGATAAAGCAGATTTTCCGCTTTTACCGATTTACAAAACTCGCGGAAACTAATAGCCATGAAGAGACAAATTTTGATCTCGTGATACCATACTATGTCTCTGGAGATGTCAAGATCCAGCGTGGCTGGGTTTAGGCAAGACCTAGGTTTACTCTCGGACTGAGGCTTTCATGATGACAAATCGGCTTTCGCTTTTGCCCGTTTTATGATTTTAACCTGACTCGCACTGCTTAAAACCGTAATTTCGGGCTTATATGATTTGTTTTGGCGGAGTCGAGCCACTTCCTTTACGTAAGAGCTGGACAAAAATTTTGATTTTCAGATAGCGCCGCTATGTTTATCCTTGTCGGATGTAAGAGAGCCTACCCTCGGCGCGCTATTTGTCCTGCTTAGACGCTAGAGTTCGCTTTGTTGTGATCAGCAACAACGAAATGATACCGCTTTGAGGTGCTTGATGTTTGTAGACTAAGATTTCGCCTGCAATGTTTTGTGGAAAGAAAGTCCTCGCCGCTAGCGACGCCTCGCAGCGCTGAAGGTTGATTTTTCCTTATGCCGATCTCGTTGAAACGCCATGGCTTTGGGGATGTCTCATAATGTTCACGCCAGAAAACTGTCGCTTCCGCTTTTGACGCTGAACAAGGGGTCGCGTAGTTCGACTCCTGTGGAGAAGGCCCACATTCACAATGCCTCGCGGAAGTGTTGGCCATCCGGGATTTGTTTTGATGTGATAATCGCTAAAGGGACACTAGATCCGCTTGTTGTGGCTGCCTCGGGCTGATTTTGAAAAAATCGTGAAAAAGTTTGAAAATCTTAGAGTCTTCAAATTTGTGGGAGTATACGAGCATATTTGACTCCACTTTTAAATTGGGGATAGCTGAATCAACATTAGCGAAGTTGCCTACGCACTTTTGTCTAGGATCAAGCCATCTCAGAAGTTCTTTGTACCACGCTGCTTAGCGGTAGTATTTTCGAGGTGCATCGATTCCAAGTTCTCGGATTTTGACGCCTTGCATGTTTGCGATTTGGTATGAAATTGGTCGGACTACTTTGGCGACTTTGTACGGTCCTTCCCAGTTTGCCAGCTTTCTATGCTTCGCTCGGGCAGTGTTTTGAAGACTTTACGTAAGACTAAATCACTTTCTTTGAACCTCGCTGGCGTGACGCTTGAGTTGTTGTAGAACCTTATGGGCAGCGCGGCTGGTAATTCTGGATTCTAATGAGTGCCTGGTCAGCGCCATTGATGAGTCAGATTGTCCAGCATCATAGACGCTGCTTAAATCCTCTTCTTCGAGGAATCTTCTC
>JAEACV010000137.1:5000-10000 GCA_016432835.1 Brassica nigra
CTAAACGGCCATAGTCCCTCTAAGAAGCCGCCGTGAAGGGATGCCTCCACGAGCTAGTTAGCAGGCTGAGGTCTCGCTCGCTAACGGAATTAACCACAAATCGCTTCCACCAACTAAGAACGCCATGCACCACCACCCATAGAATCAAGAAAGAGCTCTCAGTCCGTCAATCCTTACTATGTCTGACCTGTAAGTTTCCGTTGAGTCAAATTGCCGCAGGCTCCACTCCGTGGTGCCCTTCCACAATTCCTTTAAGTTTCAGCCTTGCACCATACTCCCGAACCCAAAACTTTGATTTTCATAAGGTGCCAGCGAGTCCTAAAAGCAACATCCGCTGATCCCTGGTCGGCATCGCTTATGGTTGAGACTAGACGGTATCTGATCGCCTTCGAGCCCAACTTTCGCTCTGATTAATGAAAACATCCTTGGCAAATGCTTTGAGTTGTTCGCCTTTCATAAATCCAAGAATTTCACCTCGACTATGAAATACTAATGCCCCGACTGTCCCTCGTAATCATTACTCCGATCCCGGCGGCAAACAATAGGATCGAAATCCTATGATGTTATCCCATGCTAATGTATACAGAGCGTAGGCTTGCTTTGAGCACTCTAATTTCTTCAAAGTAACAGCGACGGAGGAACGACCCGCCAGTTAAGACCAGGAGCGCGATCATCGACAGAAGGGACAAGCCGACCGGTGTTTCGGCGGACCGGCGACCCATCCCAAGGTTCAACTACGAGCTTTTAACTGCAACAACTTAAATATACGCATTGAGCTGGAATTACCGCGCTGCTGGCACCAGACTTGCCCTCCAATGGATCCTCGCTAAGGGATTTAGATTGTATCATTCCAATTACCAGACTCAAAGAGCCCGTATTGTTATTTATTGTCACTACTCCCCGTGTCGATTGGGTAATTTATACCGCTGCCTTTGGATGTGGTAGCCGCTTTCAGGCTCCTCTCCGAATCGAACCCTAATTCTCCGCACCCGCTACACCATGGTAGGCCACTATCCTACCATCAAAGTTGATAGGCAGAAATTTGAATGATGCGCCGCCAGCACAAAGGCCATGATCCGCCGAAGTTATCATGAATCATCAGAGCAACGGGCAGAGCCCGCCAATCTTTTATCTAATAAATGCATCCCTTCCAGAAGTCGGGTTTGTTGCACGATAGCTCTAGAATTACTACGGTTATCCGGTAGTAGTTACCATCAAACAAACTATAACTGATTTAATGAGCCATTCGCAGCTTCACAGTGAATTCGCTCATACTTACACATGCATGGCTTAATCTTTGAGACAAGCATATGACTACTGGCAGGATCAACCAGGTAGCATTCATAAATCACGGCAGACCTAGTCGTATTCCCGCAAACGCAAGGAAAGTGGGAACAGACAAGGACTTGACCGCCATCTTTGTCCGAGACAACGTGCTTAGCAGGACAAGAATTGCTTCTAGTCACCGCCATAACATTTCAAGATCCGAGATCCCAGCCAACATCCTATTCACCTTTGCGAAAGCATGCATATTTCATGCAAAGACGCAAGGATCACAAGTGCCGGTTATCGTTCACGGCTACCCCATGGAAGGAGCATCCGCTAACAACATTTTAAGCAAAGCTTAACAATTCCTCTAGATAGGTACGCAACACAGGCCCCCGATCGAGTCAACCAGCATAAATATGCTAGTGAACGAACTGAGAAGGATAGTTGGTTCAGAAGTTGCGCGCGGCACGAGCCCACGCATACTAGCTATCCAATCACCACTCATGCCGACGCTCATTGCCCCGCTAACACCAATCTATCCAGCCAACCTTCTGATGTAATCAGATGATCAGTTGGAAGACGGATGAAACCAGGCCAAGACCGCAGAAGCGAAAATTCATGTCGTGGGCAAAATGGTCCACCGAAAAGGCCGGAAAGCCGCCGGAAAATGTGACCGACTGTCAACCCATCGGACCTCGCTTCGGCTGCACCAAGCACTGGACGTTAACCCATACCGCTCGACGACCCACCCTTCCAGGTGCCGAGGTGCCTACCCCTATATATACATTAAGCATTTTTCAGTCTTTCACCAAGACATTGATTCGCTCCGAGTATTTTGATGAAAAAAAAATACTTCGAATTTGAATCTGATTTTGCATGCTTCATATGTATGGTTGTATTTTTTGTAAATTTTCATAATTTTTATTGCTTCTAACCATGTCTTTGATGCTACAAGGATCGGGTTCGGGTCTAAAATGATGTCTATCGCAACTTTTGATTGGAACTTGACATCTAGAACTCTTTATTGACATATTTGTGATGTTTCCTTTCAGAAAATTTTGTCAAAAATATCAATTTTGAATTTTTTGTTGTAACGGTGGTCTTGGCACGCAGGACATGGATCGCTGCATGCGGACGGGATCTAGCGACGCCCGTCGTGCACGCAGGACGCCCGCTCAGGCACGCGGACGCCCGTCTTCAGGCACGGACGCCCGTCTGTGCACGCTGACGCCCGCCTGTGCACGCTGGTCGTCCGCTGTGCACGGTCGTCCGCTGCGCACGCTGGACGCCCGGCTTGCACGCTGGTCGTCCGCTGCGACGCGGTCGCCTGTGTCGCATCGTCTGCGCACGCTGGTCGTCCGGCCAGGTCACGCTGGTCGTCCGGCTGGCACGCTGGACGCCCGTCTCGCACGCAATCGTGACCGTCCGCCTGTGCACACCAGGACCACCGGCTGTGCACGGACCTGGAATAACGCACGCAGACGCCCGTCAGGTGCACGCAGACGCCCGCTGCACGCAGGACGCCCGGCTGCAGACGCAGACGCCCGCTCAGGCACGCAGGTCGCCCGCTGTGCATGCAGGACGCCCGCTGTGCACGCAGGTCGCCCAGCCACCGCTCAGGCACGCAGGACGACCGCTCAGGCACGCAGGACGCCCGCCTGCGTACCCGACCGCCCGCTCAGTAATTCAGTGACCACCGGCTGTGCACGATCGCACGCAGACGCCCGCTGCTGCACGCGGGACGCCCGTCGCGCAGGACGCCCGCAGTGCACGCAGGACGCCCGCTCAGGCACGCAGACGCCCGCTCGCGGCACGCAGGTCGCCCGCCAGGCACGCAGCAGACGCCGGCCGTGCACGCAGGTCGTGTCACCGCTCCGCACGCAGACGCACCGCCTCAGGCACGCAGGACGCCCGCTCGGTAACCCGACCGCCCGCTCTGTGCACCAGGACCGACCGGCGTGCACGGACCTCGACAGTGCACGCAGGACGCCCGCCGCTGCACGCAGGACATCCGCCAGTGCACGCAGGACGCCCGCCGCACGCAGACGCCCGCTCGCGCACGGACGCCCTGCGGCACGCTGGACGCCCGCTCAGGCACGCTGGACGCCCGCTCTGTGCACGGGTCGCCCGTCTGCGTACTGGTCGTCCCGGTCTCAGCACGCTGACGCCCGCCTGTGCACGCTGGTCGCCGCGCGACGCAGGACGCCCGCTGTGCACGCAGGTCGCCCAGGTCGACCGCCCGTCACGCAGACCACCGCTCCGTGCACGCAGTACGCCCGCTCGTGCACCGACCATCCGCTCGCGTAATAATGACCGGTCGCTGTGCACGACTCTGGATCAGTGCACGCAGGTCCTCCGCTGCACGCAGGACGCCCGCTGCTGCACGCAGGACGCCCGCTGTGCACGACGCCCGCTGGGCAGCACGCAGGACGCCCGCCGCTGCACGCAGACGCCCGCCAGCGCACGCAGGACGCCGACTGCGTGCCTCGAGGACGCCCGCCAGTGCACCAGGACGTGGATCAGCACAATACGCCAGTCCGTAGTAGGTTTGGCTCGATTTTTGATGGACTGATCCTAGAGTTTTTCATGGACAGTCCTTAGGTCCGATCAAATCATTCCTCGCCGACACACAATACCAAGTCCGCTAGTACATTTGGCTCGAAGTTTTCATGGACTTGACGTTAGAGTTAAGTCCGACATTCGACCGCTCAACTCGATTATTTAATCATATTCCCGCCAGCACACACAGTCCGCGTGAGTAGATTTGGCTCGATTTTTTATGGACTGATCGAGTTAAGTCTGACAGTCTTTAGCTCGATTAAATTCTTCCCGCCAGTACATATGATCAGTCCGTGTTGATCGAAGTTTTCATGGACTGATCGTTGGAGTTAAGTCTGAAATGTCCTTAGCTCGATTCAATCATTTTCCGCCAGACATATGGCTAACTAAGTCTGTCCGTGATGTTTTCCTCGAAGTTTTGTGTACTGATGGGACCAAGTGTACTGAAGGTATTGAACATTTCGACCTACTCATGTCCTGATCGATCTATGTACTGATAGGAATGCATTTGTATCGAGCCGACAGCCAGGATGCACATGAACGTAACAGCCAAAGGAAATTTTCAGATTTTCCTCGGGTCTGATGGTCTCGCCATGATGCATTTAGGCGAGCCATGTGGTCTGACGGGATGCATTTCATCGACTTTCTGAAAACTTGGTGCGCAGACCGATTTCTTCTAAGTAGTAATCTCAAACCTCAACGCTTTCTTTATAAACTTAGAAATTTTGGTTTTTTTTGTTTGTTTTAACGCTTTGGGAGGAACATGTGAATGGAAAGGGGAGGGTCGAATCTTAGCGACAAAGGGCTGAATTCAGTGGATCGTGGCAGCAAGGCCACTCTGCCACTTACAATACCCCGCCGCAGATTTAAGTCGCCCCAGAAGGATTCTACCCGCCGGTGGTATAATAATTCATGGTCCGAACGGCGCTCACGAACGGACTTAGCCAACGACATCGCCTTTGGGAGCCGGGTTCTACTGAGGGTCGGCAATCGGGCGGCGGGCACATGCGTTTTAGCCCGGATTCTGACTTAGAGGCGCTCAGTCATAATCCAGCGACGGTAGCCTACCACTGGCTTTTCAACCAAGCGATGACCAATTGTGCGAATCAACGGTTCCTCCTCGCATCAGGTTGAATTACTATCGCGACTGGCATCAGTAGGGTAAAACTAAC
>JAEACV010000137.1:12500-17500 GCA_016432835.1 Brassica nigra
TGACGGAATTTACCACCGATTGGCTGCATTCCCAAACAACCCGACTCGTAGACAGCGCCGTGGTGCGAGGGTCCGGCACGACGGGCTCACCTTCTGGCGCCCTCTTCCAGGGAACTTGGGCCCGTCCGCCGCTGAGGACGCTTCTCCAGATTACGCCAAGACGCCCGATTTTCAAGCTGGGCTCTTCCCGTTCGCCGCTACTAAGGGAATCCTTGTTAGTTTTTTTCCTCCGCTTTATTGATATGCTTAAACTCAGCGGTGATCCCGCCTGACCTGGGGTCGCTGAGGACTTTGGGTCATCGAGCTTTTGACCGAACGATCGAATTTATATTACGAGGCTTGAATTCACCACCGATGTCGACGCCCGGCGCTCTTTAGCTCGATTTTGGCCAACCGCTGCGGTAACACACGGAGACCAGCTTCCGCCCCATATCCTCGAGGATGGGGACGACGATTTGTGACACTCCAGGCAGACGCGTCTCGCCAAGGCTTGGGGCGCAACTTATGCTCAAAGACTCGATGGTTCACGGATTCTGCAATTCACACCAAGTATCGTGATTTCGCCACGCTCTTCATCGGCGCGAGCCGAGATATCCGCCGGTGAGTCGTTTTAGACTTTACATTGCAGCACTACTTCAACAAACACCGCCTCCGGTTGGCGAAAGCAGACGTTTAGTTGCATGTTCTTTGACACTTTTCGCGTCGGGTTTGGTGAACTGAAGCTATGCGCGACGATCCGACCGGACCTAAGTAAGTCTTGAACCGGGACGGAACACATAACCACGGAAATCGGCAGGCACGGAATCGCTAAGAGACCGCCCACCGAGAGTGGTGTTTCATCGCTCGGCGTTTGCTTGGTACGACATGATCCTTCCGCAGGTTCACCTACGGAAACCTTGTTACGATTTCTCCTTCCTCTAAATGATAAGGTTTAGTGGATCTCGCGACGCCGCAGACGGCGAACCACTCCACGCCGCTGATCCAACACTTCACCGATCATTCAATCGGTAGGCGAGGGCGGTGTGTACAAAGGGCAGGACGAGTCAACGCGAGCTGATGACTCGCTTACTAGGAATTCCTCGCTGAAGACCAACAATTGCAATGATCTATCCCCATCACGCATGAAATTTCAAAGATTACCCGGCCTGTCGGCCAAGGTGTGAACTCGCTGAATACATCGTAGCGCTGCGGCGCCCGAACATCTAAGGGCATCACAGACCTGTTATTGCCTCAACTTCCTTGGCCTAAACGGCCATAGTCCCTCTAAGAAGCCGGCCGGAAGGGATGCCTCCACGAAGCTAGTTAGCAGGCTGAGGTCTCGCTCGCTAACGGAATTAACCAGACAAATCGCTTCCACCAACTAAGAACGCCATGCACCACCACCCATAGAATCAAGAAAGAGCTCTCAGTCTGTCAATCCTTACTATGTCCGACCTGGTAAGTTTCCCTGTTGAGTCAAATTAGCCGCAGGCTCCACTCCTGGTGGTGCCCTTCCACAATTCCTTTAAGTTTCAGCCTATGACCATACTCCGAACCCAAAACTTTGATTTCATAAGGTGCCAGCGGAGTCCTAAAAGCAACATCCGCTGATCCCTGGTCGGCATCGTTTATGGTTGAGACTAGGACGGTATCTGATCGTCTTCGAGCCCCCAACTTTCGCTCTTGATTAATGAAAACATCCTGGCAAATGCTTTCGAGTTGTTCGCCTTTCATAAATCCAAGAATTTCACCTCTGACTATGAAAATAATGCCCCGACTGTCCCTCGCTAATCATTACCCATCCCGGCACAACACAATAGGATCGAATCCTATGATGTTATCCCATGCTAATGTATACAGAGCGTAGGCTTGCTTTGAGCACTCTAATTTCTTCAAAGTAACAGCGACGGAGGAACGACCCGCCAGTTAAGACCAGGAGCGATCACCGACAGAAGGGACAAGCCGACCGGTGCTCGCCGGCGGACCGCACCCATCCCAAGGTTCAACTACGAGCTTTTAACTGCAACAACTTAAATATACGCTATTGAGCTGGAATTACCGCGCTGCTGGCACCAGACTTGCCTCCAATGGATCCTCGGGATTTAGATTGTAATTATTCCACCACGACTCAAAGAGCCCGGTATTGTTATTTATTGTCACTACCCCGGTCGATTGGGTAATTTATGCTACCGCTGCCTTTGGATGTGGTAGCCGCTTTCAGGCTCCTCCGAATCGAACCCTAATTCTCCACACCCGCTACCACCATGGTAGGCCACTATCCTACCATCGAAAGTTGATAGGGCAGAAATTTGAATGATGCGCCGCCAGCACAAAGGCCATGCGATCCGCCGAAGTTATCATGAATCATCAGAGCAACGGGCAGAGCTCGACCTTTTATCTAATAAATGCATCCCTTCCAGAAGTCGGGTTTGTTGCACGATAGCTCTAGAATTACTACGGTTATCCCAGTAGTAGTTACCATCAAACAAACTATAACTGATTTAATGAGCCATTCAGCCACAGCCTGAATTCTCATACTTACACATGCATGGCTTAATCTTTGAGACAAGCATATGACTACTGGCAGGATCAACCAGGTAGCATTCATAAATCACGGCAAGACCTAGTCGTATTCCCGCAAACGCAAGGAAAGTGGGAATGCATAAGGACTCGACCGCCATCTTTGTCCGAGACAACGTGCTTTAGAGGACAAGAATTGCTTCTAGTCACCGCCATAACATTTCAAGATCCGAGATCCCAGCCAACATCCTATTCACCTTTACGCAGCAATGCATATTTCATGCAAAGACGCAAGGATCACAAGTGTCTTATCGTTCACGCTACCCCAGGAGCATCCGCTAACAACATTTTAAGCAAAGCTTAACAATTCCTCTAGATAGGTACGCAACACAGGCCCCGATCGAGTCAACCAGCATAAATATGCTAGTGAACGAACTGAGAAGGATAGTTGGTCTCAGAAGGCGCGCGAGCACGAGCCTACAGACACTAGCCTATCCAATCACCACTCATACGCCGGACGTTCATTGCCCCGCTAACACCAATCTATCCAGCCAACCTTCTGATGTAATCAGATGATCAGTTGGAAGACGGATGAAACCAGGCCAAGACCGCAGAAGCGAAAATTGGCGTCGTGGGCAAAATGGTCCACCGAAAAGTTGCCGAAAAGCCGCCGGAAAATGTGACCGGACTGTCAACCCATCGACCTCGCTTCGTGCTGCACCAAGCACTGACGTTAACCCATACCGCTCGACGACCCACCCTTCCAGGCAGGCCAGGAGGTGCCTACCCTTATATATACATTAAGCATTTTTCAGTTTTCACCAAGAGACATTGATTCTCGCTCCGAGTATTTTGATGTAAAAAAAATACTTCGAATTTGAATCTGATTTTTGCATGCTTCATATGTATGGTTAGAGCTATTTTCTGGTAAATTTTCATAATTTTTATTGCTTCTAACCATGTCTTTGATGCTACAAGGATCGGTTCTCGGTCTAAAATGATGTCTATCGCAACTTTTGATTGGAACTTGACATCTAGAACTCTTTATTGACATATTTGTGATGTTTCCTTTCAGAAAATTTTGTTCAAAAATATCAATTTTGAATTTTTGTTGTAACGGTGGTTGGCACGCCGCAGACATGGACTGCAGTGCGCAGACGGATCGCACGCAGGACGTCCGCTGCACGCAGGACGTCCGCTCGCACGCTGGACGCCCGCCTGTGCACGCTGACGCCCGTTCTGTGCACGACGGCCCGCCTGTGCACGCGGTCGTCGCACGCTGGTCGTCCGTCTGCGCACGCTGACGCCCGCTGTGCACGCTGGTCGTCCGCTATGACGCTGGTCGCCCAGTCGACCGTCCGGCACGCTGGTCGCCCGCTGTGCACGCTGGTCGTCCGGTTGTGCACGCTGGACGCCCGTCTGCGCACCCGACCGCCCGCCTGTGCACCAGGACCACCGGGCGTAACGGACCTGAACAGTGCACGCAGACGCCCGCTGCACGCAGACGCCCGCCGCGTTCGCGGACGCCCGGCAGCGCACGCAGGACGCCCGCTCAGTCACGCAGGTCGCCCCGCTGTGCATGCAGGACGTCCGGCTGTGCACGCAGGTCGTCCAGGTCGACCGCCTGCAGCACGCAGGACGACTGCTCAGGCACGCAGGACGCCCGCCTGTAACCCGACCGCCCGCTCAGGCAATTGTGACCGACCGCTGTGCACGGACTCGATCAGCACGCAGACGCCCCGGCTGCACGCTGGACGCCCGCTGCACGCAGGACGCCCGCAGTGCACGCAGGACGCCCGCCTGCTGCACGCAGACGCCCGTCGTGCACGCAGGTCGCCCGCCTGCGGCACGCAGGACGCCCGCTGTGCACGCAGTCGTGCCGACCGCTCGGCACGCAGGACACCGCCTGTGCACGCAGGACGCCCGCTCGGTGCACCCGACCGCCGCTCCGTGCACCAGGACCGACCGCTAAGCACACGGACCTCGACCGCACGCAGACGCCCGCTGCCGCACGAGTCATCCGCTGCACGCAGGACGCCCGCTGCACGCAGGACGCCCGTCTGCGCACGCTGGACCCGCTCGCGGCACGCGGACGCCCGCCTGTGCACGCGGACGCCCGCCCGTGCACGCCGGTCGCCCGCTCAGGCACGCTGGTCGCCCGCTCAGGCACGCTGACGCCCGCTGTGCACGCTGGTCGTCCCGCTGCGCACGCAGGACGCCCGGCCTGTGCACGCAGGTCGCCCAGGTCGACCGCCTGTGCACGCAGGACGCACCGCTGCAGCACGCAGACGCCCGCTCGCGTACCCGACCATCCGCCTGCGTACACGACCGACGCCGTGCACGGATCGATCAGTGCACGCAGGTCTCCGCTGGGCGCACGCAGACGCCCGCCGCTGCACGCAGACGCCCGCCAGTCACGCAGGACGCCCGCCAGCGCACGCAGGACGTCCGGGCTGCACGCAGGACGCCCGCTGGCGTGCACGCAGGACGTCCCGACAGCT
>JAEACV010000137.1:22500-35000 GCA_016432835.1 Brassica nigra
GCCCTTCCACAATTCCTTTAAGTTTCAGCCTTGCACCATACTCCCCGAACCCAAAACTTTGATTTCTCATAGGTGCCAGCGGAGTCCTAAAAGCAACATCCGCTGATCCTGGTCGGCATCGCTTATGGTTGAGACTAGGACGGTATCTGATCGCTTCGAGCCCCCAACTTTCGCTCTTGATTAATGAAAACATCCTGGCAAATGCTTTCGCAGTTGTTCGCCTTTCATAAATCCAAGAATTTCACCTCTGACTATGAAATACATGCCCCGACTGTCCCCGTTAATCATTACTCCGATCCCGGCACAACACAGGATCGAATCCTATGATGTTATCCCATGCTAATGTATACAGAGCGTAGGCTTGCTTTGAGCACTCTAATTTCTTCAAAGTAACAGCGACGGAGGAACGACCCGCCAGTTAAGACCAGGAGCGCGATCATCACGAAGGGACAAGCCGACCGTGCTCGCCGGCGGACCGGCGACCCATCCCAAGGTTCAACTACGAGCTTTTAACTGCAACAACTTAAATATACGCTTATTGAGCTGGAATTACCGCTGCTGCTGGCACCAGACTTGCCTCCAATGGATCCTCGTTAAGGGATTTAGATTGTACTATTCCACTACAGACTCAAAGAGCCGGTATTGTTATTTATTGTCACTACCTCCCGTGTCGATTGGGTAATTTGCGCCGCTGCTGCCTTCCTTGGATGTGGTAGCCGCTTTCAGGCTCCCTCTCTCCGAATCGAACCCTAATTCACACCAAGCTACACCATGGTAGGCCACTATCCTACCATCGAAGTTGATAGGGCAGAAATTTGAATGATGCCGCCAGCACAAAGGCCATGCGATCCGCCGAGTTATCATGAATCATCAGAGCAACGGCAGAGCCCGCACCTTTTATCTAATAAATGCATCCCTTCCAGAAGTCGGGTTTGTTGCACGATAGCTCTAGAATTACTACGGTTATCCGGTAGTAGTTACCATCAAACAAACTATAACTGATTTAATGAGCCATTCGCAGTTTCACAGTCTGAATTCGCTCATACTTACACATGCATGGCTTAATCTTTGAGACAAGCATATGACTACTGGCAGGATCAACCAGGTAGCATTCATAAATCACGCAAGATCCAGTCGTATTCCCGAAAACGCAAGGAAAGTGGGAACAGACAAGGACTTGACTGGCCATCTTTGTCCGAGACAACGCGTTAAGCAGGACAAGAATTGCTTCTAGTCACCGCCATAACATTTCCAAGATCCAGATCCCAGCCAACATCCTATTCACCTTTAGGTAGCAGTGCATATTTCATGCAAAGACGCAAGGATCACAAGCCGGTTACTGTGTTCACGGCTACCCCGTGGAAGGAGCATCCGCGAACAACATTTTAAGCAAAGCTTAACAATTCCCTCTAGATAGGTGTAAGACCCGATCCTGGCCCAAAGGACCCAACTAGGATCTGCGGCCTTACTTAGCTATTCCATGTAATTTTTTTCATTCATTTAAGGTTCAATCATTATCTAAGTCCAATTCAATACATGAGGTTCAGCCTAGTTCCATTCTAAATGACAACAGATAAGAGAAAGTGTATCTTTATTAATATAAAACATGTGATCCATACATAGATTCAGTTGCACAATAGGCTATCATAAGTTCTTAAGTTCATACTATCAATACTACCCATCATCCCACACATCCATCACAGCTCAGGTCTTCATGGTTCCTTAGCCTTGCCACGGCCCTGGTCTGATCCTGAAACCAACACATCACAATACATTGTATAAGTACAACCGATACCTTAACAAACACATCTATCATTGCATGGTTCGGTTCACCTATTCTATGCTCTCTAATCTAACCAATCAGTCACAAGACACACGGCCACCATCAGTACATCAATCAGGACATCCAGGACACAGGAACCACACACGGCCTGCCTGTCCTAATGAGATCTGACCCATCATCCACATCATTCCAGACTCGGCCATGTCTGGATGCCCAAACTGACATACTCAAATCAATCTCTAAAAACTAATTAAAATTCATGACAATTACTGATAATTCCCACTAAGAAGAATCCACAATCAGATTGATCAGAACCGGCCTAGTTCACTTAGAATTTAGCCAAATCCCACTAAACCGCCATAACTGACCTCCATCAAACCGGCCTGATAAATCCAATCAAACCACATGATAAATCATGATAAATCCCCATTAAGAGGAATCCATGGTCGGATCCCATCAATTCCATCCAGAACCATGAGATCCGGACCTAGTTGCCCAACCAAGGCCATGGAGGGTTTCTCTGTTCTGGCCAAGGCCATGGCTCGGCTGTAGCATGTCTGACTCCTCAGACTTCATTATAATATAGAATAGATGAGAATAATCAATGAGCAAAGCAGAAAGGATGCAACCAGCACCATCGTCCCACACAGATCCATCCGGATCCATCATGGATGGCCGATGGTCTCTGGTTAGCATCACTGACCTTAGCGTGCTTCCCGGCCAAGTCCCTTCCTGACTCTTTCCTTCTCCTTATCCTTCTGCCTGGTCTCCATCATCCTGCCTGATCTTCCCACGGCCTGAATCCCACTGGATCAGACAATCTCCAACACACACGGCTTGATCTTCAATCCGCTGGTCTCTTTCTAATTCTCTGGTAAGATTTTGGCAGAGTTTTCCCTAGGGAATTTCGTGCCATTTTCTGTGCCAGACATTCTCTATTTATAGAGAAAGGCCACGCCAACTCCCCTTGGACGAACAGGCACTTCCTGAAGAGAGAACAGGCACAAACTGCCTCCCTTGCACCCATTCGCCTGGTAACTGCCCCAACTGCCAGATTTGGCGTGTGGGCTATCCAAAGAAAAGGCCCAACACCTCAGTCTGGATCCCTTGTCCAGCTATCAAGCCCCACGGCCCACACCTTGACCCATGACCCCTTAGTGGATCATGCAGCACCCAACCGGACCCAACCTGTCCATAACCCGGCCACACTTGCCCAGACCTTAACACTTCACTGAGCTGAGTTGAGCTGGCCTCTAGCTGCTCCAGCTGAGTGAGCTAATCATCCAGCTACTGAGCTGACCCATCCTTGTGTGAGCTGTTCTGAGCTGTCCCTAGCTTGTTCCAGCTGCTCCAGCTTCATTCCCTCATTGCCCAGCTCCCACTTCTCTTGTCCAGCTCCTATTTCCTATCTCCATCCGCTCTGGTTAAGTTTCAGCATCCTGAAGCTCTTAACCATCCTGTCCAGCCATGGTACGCTTGTCTTTAGGTCATGTGACCTGACTGGTGCGCATCCTCGCACCATGGCCGCGTCTGCCTTATCCAGATTTGGGATGCTACAAGTCTCCCCCACTTGAATTGATTCGGCCCCTAATCCGAACAAGTACTCCTCTGGTTTCATATTGCTCAAACCACTCAGGAAACTCGGCCCTCATTCTGGCTTCTGTCTCCCAAGTTGTTTTCACGTCCATTACATTCCCAGATTACCTTGACCATTTGGACCACCTTCTTCCTGGTTGCTTTCTCCATGTCCACAATTCGAACTGGCCTTACTTCTAAGGTCAGGGTTCCAGGTCTGCAGGAATCTGGGGAATGTAAACATCCTGGGCTGCTAGACACTTCCGGCTGGGACACATGAAATACATTATGAAATGCATCCATGGCCGATGGCAGTTCCAGTTTGTATGCCACTTCTCCAATCCTCTCACTGACTCGAAGGGACCTAAGTACCTTGATCCAACTTTCTCCTACCTGAGATTCTTACCCTCCCTGAAGGTAATCATCTTCAAGTAGACCATATCACCAATCTCAAACTCAAGATCCTTCCACGCTTGTCAGCATAGTGTTTCTGTCGATCTTGGCTGCCTTCATCCGCTCTGAATGAACTTGATCTTCTCCGTAGTTTCTACTATTTCCGACCAATCATGCTGCGCTCCCCACTTGGGTCCAGCATACTGGTGTCCTGCATGGCCGCCCATACAAGGCTTCATATGGTGACATCCCAATGCCCGTGGTAGCTGTTGTTGTAAGCAACTCCACCAAGGGCAAATGCTTCTCCCATGAATCACCCCAATCCAGAGCACAGGCTCTAAGCATATCCTCCAATGTTCTGATTGTGCGCTCAGATTGCCCATCCGTCTGGGATGATATGCAGACTCATGTTCACTCTAGTTCCCAAGGCCTTTTGGAAAGCCCTCCAGAACTAGAAGTGAACCTCGGATCTCTGTCCCACACTATACTAGATGGAACACCATGCAGCCGTAATCTCATCCATGTACTTGTGCACAATCTGATCGACTCCATCTCCCTTCTTATGGCCAGGAAGTGGGCAGACTTGGTTAGTCGGTCCACTATGACCCAGACCGTCATCATTCTTCCTGGTCGTGGGAAACCCTGTCACAAAATCCATTGTGATGTGATCCCACTTCCATTCTGGGATGGGTAGACTTTGCAGCAGTCCACTTGGAACCTGGTGCTCAGCCTTAACCAACTGACATGTGGAGCACTTGGCCACCCACTCTGCTATGTCCACCTTCATCCGTATCCAATGATAGTACTCTTCAGGTCATGGTACATCTTTGTGGCACCAGGATGTACCGAGAACTTAGATTTATGAGCCTGTCTCAGAATCTCCTCCTTCAGGCTTTTATCATTGGGTACACTCACTCTACCACTTCAGCATCGTACCATCAGCTGTGATCTGGTACTCAGTGGACTCATTGTGAGCAACCTTCTGCAGGTTCTCATCCAAGCTTTGTGCTTGTCTAATCCTGGTAAGAAGATCAGCTTGATTTACTGCCTCCAAACCCAATGGCTCGTCCTCACTGGCCATTGTGTTCAGATGCAAAGACCTGACCATTCCTTCCAGCACATCTGCTTCCTTCTCAGCAGATACCTCAGCTCTCCTCCGCTCAAGGCATCAGCCACCAGATTGGCCTTGCCCGATGATAAGCTATGTCCAAATCATAATCCGCCACAAACTCCATCCATCTTTGTCTCAAATTCAACTCAGGTTGAGTGAATATGTACTTGAGACTCTTATGATCTGTCAGAATCTGAACCTTGGCACCATACAAGTATGATCGCCAAATCTTGAGGGCAAACACCACTGCAGCCATCTCCAGGTCGTGAGTTGGATAGTTTCCTCATGCTTCCTCAATTGCCTAGAGGCATAAGCTATGACCTTCCCATGTTGTTAATACACATCCTAGTCCTGTGATGGAGGCCCTGTATACTACATATGGTTGGTCAGCCTCGCAATACTAGTACTGGTGCACTAGTCAACATGTCCTTAAGTGCAGAGAAACACCTCTCACACTCCTCGACCAAACAAACTTCACATCCTGCCAGTCAGTTGTGTCATGGGTTGAGCCAAACTAGCAAACCCCTTGACAAACTTTCTGTAGTATCCGCCAGGCCTAGAAAGCTCCAACCTCCGCTAGATTCTTGGGTCGTGGCCACTCCTGAATACACTTGATCTTCTCTGGATCAACAGAAACTCCTTTATCAGACACTACATGACCGAGGAACCCTATACTCTTTTGCCAGAAGCTACACTTGCTTAACTTAGCAAAGAGTTGTTGTTCAGCCGCCCCAACACCAACCTGAGATGCTTCTCATGGTCTTCCTGACTTTTAGAGTATACAAGTATATCATCTATGAAGATGATTACAAATTCATCTAAAATTCCCGGAAGATACCATTCATCATCTTCATGAAGGCTGCTGGTGCATTGGTCAGACCGAATGGCATAACCACAAACTCGTAGTGTCCATACCTTGTTCGAATGCCGCCTCTTCACATCATTTGGCTCGATGGGGATTTGATGATAACCCGAGGCCAAATCAATCTTAGAGAACCACTAGCTCCCTTTGAGTTGATCCAGCAACTCATCGATCCGGGCAACGGGTACTTGTTCTTTATAGTCACCCGTTCAATCAGAAGTCAATGCATAACCTGAAGCTACCATCCTTTTTTTCACAAATAGACTGGTGCTCCCAGGGTGACACACTGGGACGATGAAACCCTTCTCCAACAACTCCTCGAAGTTGTTTCTTTAACTCAGCCATCTCAGCTGGTGCCATACGATAGGGACTTTTGGACATTGGGGCCGCTCCAGGTTCGAGTTCGATCATGAACGGGTCAGCCCTGTCAGGAGGCACACCTCAGCCTAAACACATCCTTGAACTCCTGAACCAACGGTATCCCGTCCGGCTACCACCCCTACAACCTCCTTAGTGTTAATGGTCGCCAACCAGGCCTCACAACCACCTCCCAGCATCTTTTCCACCTGGACCGCTGAGATCACTAAGCATCCAGAGGTTGGTCAATACCTTGGAACCTGATCGGGGTCCACACCCACTCAAACTGCACCCTTCCTCGGTGACAATCCAAGGTGGCCCGATTCTGTCCAAGCTAATCCATGCCTAAGATCACTTCATGATTCTTAAGGCGCACAATCAGATCCACGGCATAACCCTTCCTTGATCAATACTGGGATGTCCTTCACAAGGCCTAATGAATGCATCACTTACCTCGCAGCACTCACTATCCCAGGAGCACCCCTGTATCCATACTAAACAACCTTTCCGATCATATCTGGGCTCACAAAACTATGTGTAGCCCCAGATCGAAAAGCACGTGTTTCCACACCACCAATATTCAAGGTCCCTACACAAGACCCCAATCATGTTCCCTAACCGCTCTAAGTTCCGCATCATGCAATTCTACTGAATTAAAAGAGGTTAGATCATTACCTGATCACTTGAATGGCTCCTGCCTCGTGATCCATCCTTGGACAGCTCATAGATCCTTGGTGCTGAAGTCTGGCCGGTCCTGTCCTGACTTGCTAGCCTCACCCGCTCTTTCCTTGCCCACCAGACTGGTTAGGGCAATCCATGAAATGACCCTTCTTACCACATATGTGGCAGGTCCGGCCACTAACATTGGGACACTCCCAGCAAAATGACCCATCTTACCACAACGAGTGCATGCACCCATGGCCCTCCAGCACTCCCGTGGCTACGCCCACACTTAGGGCACTCAGGCCTACCACTTGGGGTTTTACCCTCAGCCTGGTCCTCTTTCTCTTCCGGTCACCACTTTGCCCAGAAGATACCACCACACTTTGAGTCTCTGCTAATTCTCCGCAAGATTGGTCTCCAGCATAGCCATCCTTTCAACCAGCTCAGACACAGAGAAGGTGCGGACTGAACAGTAAGTCCGAGTTCACCCTAAGGCCTCCGATGAACCGACGGACCTGTACTGCCTCGCCCTCCAACTCCCTTCCCACAAAGCGCCTAAGACGGTTGAATTCTCCTCATACTCACGAACCGTCCTAAGGCCCCTGGACCAAGTCCAAGAACTGAGCCTCCAGACCATCCCATGCCTCAGCTGGAAAGTACTTGTGGTTGAACTCAACCTCAAAGTCTGAGAAGCTGCTCAATGGTGTAATTGGTACGCTTGTCCAGAGCCAACCACCAATTGTGTGCATCTCCTCCAGGAAATGAACTGCAATGTCCTTCTGGTAACTTGACAACGGCTCGAGCTGAAGTTACGGACCAGCCTGCTCCTCCATTCATCCGCTTCTATGGGGTCAACTCGAAGTTGTTTCTTTAACTCAGCCATCTCAGCTGGTGCCATACGATAGGGACTTTGGACATTGGGGCTGTTCCAGGTTCGAAGTTCGACATGAACGGGTCAGCCCTGTCAGAGGCACACCCGCAGCTCAAACACATCCTTGAATCCCTGAACCAACGGTATCCCAGTCTGGGCTACCACCCCTACAACCTCCTTAGTGTTAATGGTGGTCACAACCAGGCTCTGATACCAACTTCTTGTAAGACTCCGCATCCTGGCCCAAAGGACCCAACTAGGATCTGCGCCCATTTCTAGCTATTCCATGTAATTTTTTCATTCATTTAAGGTTCAATCATTATCTAAGTCCAATTCAATACATGAGGTTCAGCCTAGTTCCATTCTAAATGACAACAGATAAGAGAAAGTGTATCTTTATTAATATAAAACATGTGATCCATACATAGATTCAGTTGCACAATAGGCTATCATAAGTTCTTAAGTTCATACTATCAATACTACCCATCATCCCACACATCCATCACAGCTCAGGTCTTCATGGTTCCTTAGCCTTGCCACGGCCCTGGTCTGATCCTGAAACCAACACATCACAATACATTGTATAAGTACAACCGATACCTTAACAAACACATCTATCATTGCATGGTTCGGTTCACCTATTCTATGCTCTCTAATCTAACCAATCAGTCACAAGACACACGGCCACCATCAGTACATCAATCAGGACATCCAGGACACAGGAACCACACACGGCCTGCCTGTCCTAATGAGATCTGACCCATCATCCACATCATTCCAGACTCGCCATGTCTGGATGCCCAAACTGACATACTCAAATCAATCTCTAAAAACTAATTAAAATTCATGACAATTACTGATAATTCCCCACTAAGAAGAATCCACAATCAGATTGATCAGAACCGGCCTAGTTCACTTAGAATTTAGCCAAATCCCACTAAACCGGCCATAACTGACCTCCATCAAACCGCCTGATAAATCCAATCAAACCACATGATAAATCATGATAAATCCCCATTAAGAGGAATCCATGGTCGGATCCCATCAATTCCATCCAGAACCATGAGATCCGGACCTAGTTGCCCAACCAAGGCCATGGAGGGTTTCTCTGTTCTGGCCAAGGCCATGGCTCGGCTGTAGCATGTCTGACTCCTCAGACTTCATTATAATATAGAATAGATGAGAATAATCAATGAGCAAAGCAGAAAGGATGCAACCAGCACCATCGTCCCACACAGATCCATCCGATCCATCATGGATGGCCGATGGTCTCTGGTTAGCATCACTGACCTTAGGCGGCGCTCTCCTGGGGCCAAGTCCCTTCCTGACTCCTTTTCCTTCTCCTTATCCTTCTGCCTGGTCTCCATCATCCTGCCTGATCTTCCCACGGCCTGAATCCCACTGATCAGACATCTCCAACACACACGGCTTGATCTTCAATCCGCTGGTCTCTCTCTTTCTAATTCTCTGGTAAGATTTTGGCAGAGTTTTCCCTAGGGAATTTCGTGCCATTTTCTGTGCCAGACATTCTCTATTTATAGAGAAAGGCCACGCCAACTCCCCTTGGACGAACAGGCACTTCCTGGAAGAGAGAACAGGCACAAACTGCCTCCCTTGCACCCATTCGCCTGGTAACTGCCCCAACTGCCAGATTTGGTGGCTATCCAAAGAAAAGGCCCAACACCTCAGTCTGGATCCCTTGTCCAGCTATCAAGCCCCACGGCCCACACCTTGACCCATGACCCCTTAGTGGATCATGCAGCACCCAACCGGACCCAACCTGTCCATAACCCGGCCACACTTGCCCAGACCTTAACACTTCACTGAGCTGAGTTGAGCTGGCCTCTAGCTGCTCCAGCTGAGTGAGCTAATCATCCAGCTACTGGAGCTGACCCATCCTTGTGTGAGCTGTTCTGAGCTGTCCCTAGCTTGTTCCAGCTGCTCCAGCTTCATTCCCTCATTGCCCAGCTCCCACTTCTCTTGTCCAGCTCCTATTTCCCTATCTCCATCCGTTCTTGGTTAAGTTTCAGCATCCTGAAGCTCTTAACCATCCTGTCCAGCCATGGTACGCTTGTCTTTAGGTCATGTGACCTGACTGGTGCGCATCCTCGTACCATGGCCGTGCCCGAAGGCCTTATCCAGATTTGGGGATGCTACAATAGGTACGCAACACAGGCCCCGGATCGAGTCAACCAGCATAAATATGCTAGTGAACGAACCGAGAGGATGCTGGTTCAGAAGTGGGTGCGCTTGTTACCGCAGCCTACAGACACTAGCTATCCAATCACCACTACCGGACGCTCATTGCCCCGCTAACACCAATCTATCCAGCCAACCTTCTGATGTAATCAGATGATCAGTTGGAAGACGGATGAAACCAGGCCAAGACCGCAGAAGCCGAAAATTCATGTCGGGGCAAAATCGAAAGTTGCCGGAAAAGCCGCCGGAAAATGTGACCGACTGTCAACCCATCGACCTCGCTTCGTGCTGCACCAAGCACTGGGACGTTAACCCATACCGCTCGACGACCCACCCTTCCAGCAGGCCGTGGAGGTGCTTCACCCTTATATATACATTAAGCATTTTTTCAGTCTTTCACCGCAGACATGATTCTGCTCCGGGAGTATTTTTGATGTAAAAAAATACTTCGAATTTGAATCTGATTTTTGCATGCTTCATATGTATGGTTAGAGCTATTTTCTGTAAATTTTCATAATTTTTATTGCTTCTAACCATGTCTTTGGATGCCAAGGATCGGGTTCTGGTCTAAAATGATGTCTATCGCAACTTTGATTGAACTTGACATCTAGAACTCTTTATTGACATATTTGTGATGTTTCCTTTCAGAAAATTTGTTCAAAAATATCAATTTTTGAATTTTTTGTAACGGTGGTCTTGGCACGCCGCAGACATGGATCGCAGCATGCAGACGGATCGCTGCACGCAGGACGTCCGCTGTGCACGCAGGACGCCCGTCTGCACGCGGACGTCCGTCGCACGCGGACGCCCCGTCAGTACTGGACGTCCGCCTGTGCACGCTGGTCGCCGCTGTGCACGCTGGTCGTCCGTCTGTGCACGCTGGACGCCCGCTGTGCACGTCGTCCGCTATGACGCTGGTCGCCCAGGTCGACCGTCTGTGCACGCTGGTCGTCCGCTGTGCACGCTGTCGTCCGGCTGTGCACGCTGACGCCCGCCTGTGCACCCGACCGTCTGCTCAGTACTGTGACCGACCGCTGTGCACGACCTGGAACAAGCAGCACGCAGGACGCCCGGCTCAAGGCACGCAGACGCCCCAGTTGCTCGCAGGACGCCCGCTGCTGCATCAGGACGCCCGCCTGTGCACGCAGGTCGCCCGGCTGTGCATGCAGGACGTCCGCTGCACGCAGGTCGCCCAGGTCGCCCGCTCAGGCACGCAGGACGACCGCCTCAGGCACGCAGACGCCCGGCTCGCGTACCCGACCGCCCGTCTGGCACTGTGACCGACCGCTGTGCACGGACCTGGATCAGTGCACGCAGGACGCCCGCTGCTGCACGCTGGACGCCCGCCAGTGCACGCAGACGCCCGCCAGTGCACGACGCACGCAGGACGCCCTCGGCTCGCACGCAGGTCGCCCGGCACGCAGGGACGCCCGGCGTACGCAGGTCGCCCAGTGTCGGACCGCCTCGGCACGCAGTGGACGCACACGGCTCCGCACGCAGGACGCCCGCTCGTGCACCCGGACCGCTCGCTTGCAGTACAGACCGACCGCTAAGCACGGACTCGACAGTGCACGCAGACGCCCGCCGCTGCACGCAGGTCATCCGCCGCATATGCAGGACGCCCGCTGCACGCAGGACGCCCGCTCGCGGCACGCTGACGCCCGCTCTGCACGCGACCCGTCAGGCACGCTGACGCCCGTCTGCACGCTGACGTCCGCCTGCGTAACGTCGCCCGTCTGCACGCTGGACGTCCGGCCGCACGCTGGAAACCGCCCGGCAGACGCAGACGCCCGGCCGTGCACCAGGTCGTCCAGTTCCACCGCCTGCACGCAGGATTCACCGCCTCTGCACACGCAGCACGCCCGCCTGCACCCGACCATCCGCTCAGTACACGGACCGACCGGCTGTGCACGGACCTGACCGTGCACGCAGGTCCTCCGCCGCACGCAGACGCCCGCCGGCACGCAGGACGTCCGCTGCACGCAGACGCCCGCCGCTGCACGCAGACGCCCGCTACAGGACGCCCGCCAGTGCACGCAGGACGTCCCGATTGTTCGAGGACGCCCGCAGTGCACCAGACGGGATCAGCAATACAGCCAGTCCGTAAGTGTTTGGCTCATTTTGATGGACTGATCCTTAGAGTTTTTCATGGACAGTCCTAGTCCGACAAATCATTCCCGCCAGACACACAAGTCAAGTCCGCTAGTACATTTGGCTCGAGTTTTCATGGACTTGACGTTAGAGTTAAGTCTGACATTCGACGCTCAACTCGATTATTTAATCATATTCCGCCAGCAAATACAAGTCAGTCCGCGAGTAGATTTGGCTCGATTTTTATGGACTGATCGCGAGTTAAGTCTGACAGTCTTTAGCTCGATTAAATTCTTCCCGTCAGTACATATGATCAGTCCGTGTTGATCGAAGTTTTCATGGACTGATCGGTTGGAGTTAAGTCTGAAATGTCCTTAGCTCGATTCAATCATTTTCCGCCAAGACATATGGCTAACTAAGTCTGTCCGATGTTTTCCTCGAAGTTTTGTGTACTGATGGGACCAAGTGTACTGAAGGTATTGAACATTTCCCTTGACCTACTCATGTCCTGATCGGGATCTATGTACTGATAGGAATGCATTTGTATCGGTTCGACAGCCAGGATGCACATGAACAGAACAGCCAAAGGAAATTT
>JAEACV010000137.1:37500-42761 GCA_016432835.1 Brassica nigra
CAGCTACTGATGGTTCGATTAGTCTTTCCCCTATACCCAAGTCGACGAACGATTTGCATCGCCAGTATCGCTATGGCCTCCACCAGAGTTTCCTCTGTCCACCAGGCATAGTTCACCATCTTTCGGTCCCGACAGGCATGCTCACACTCAACCCTTCTCGAAGATCAAGGTCGGTCGGTAGTGCACCCGCCAGGGATCCTACCAATCAGCTTCCTTACGCCTTTACGGGTTTACTTCCACCCGCTGGACTCGCACATATGTCAGACTCCTTGGTCCGTGTTTCAAGACGGGTCGAATGGGAGCCCACAGGCCGACGCCCTGAGCACGCAGATGCCAGGCACGCCGCGGGCGCGTGCTGCAGACCACGATTAAGGCAGCGACGCTCCGCTGGGCGTATCAAAGCCCGCCCGGGCCACCACCGCCTTAATCCGCTGTCCACGCTCGAATCGATCGGCGGACGGATTGCTCCGCTCCGCGATCCGACCGGACGCATCGCCGCCCCCATCCGCTCTCCGACAATTTCAAGCACTTTGACTCTCTTTTCAAAGTCCTTTTCATCTTTACCTCGCGTACTTGTTCGCTATCGGTCTCTCGCCCATATTTAGCCTTTGACGGAATTTACCGGCCTCGATTGGGGCTGCATTCCCAAACAACCCGACTCAGAGATTGTGGGCACAGGTCCGGGCACGACGGGGTCTCACCTCTCTGGCGCCCTTTCCAGGGAACTTCCGGTCCGCCGCTGAGGACGCTTCCAGACTACAATTCAACGCCGAAGACGTCCGATAAGCTTGGGCTCTTCCTTCCCGCCGCTACTAAGGGAATCCTTGTTAGTTTCTTTTCCTCCGCTTATTGATATGCTTAAACTCAGCGGGTGATCCTGACCTGGGGTCGCTTGAGGACTTTGGGTCATCGAGCTTTTGGACCGAACGACCGACGATATTACGAGGCTTGAATTCACCACCGCGATGTCGAGACGCCTGGCGCTGCCCTTAGCTCGGATTTTGGCCAACCGCTGCGCGTAACACACGGAGACCAGCTTCCGTCCCATATCCTCGAGAGGATGGGGGGACGACGATTTGTGACACCCAGGCAGACGTTGTAAGACCCGATCCTGGCCCAAAGGACCCAACTAGGATCTCATGGCCTTACTTAGCTATTCCATGTAATTTTTTCATTCATTTAAGGTTCAATCATTATCTAAGTCCAATTCAATACATGAGGTTCAGCCTAGTTCCATTCTAAATGACAACAGATAAGAGAAAGTGTATCTTTATTAATATAAAACATGTGATCCATACATAGATTCAGTTGCACAATAGGCTATCATAAGTTCTTAAGTTCATACTATCAATACTACCCATCATCCCACACATCCATCACAGCTCAGGTCTTCATGGTTCCTAGCCTTGCCACGGCCCTGGTCTGATCCTGAAACCAACACATCACAATACATTGTATAAGTACAACCGATACCTTAACAAACACATCTATCATTGCATGGTTCGGTTCACCTATTCTATGCTCTCTAATCTAACCAATCAGTCACAAGGCACACGGCCACCATCAGTACATCAATCAGGACATCCAGGACACAGGAACAACACACAGCCTGCCTGTCCTAATGAGATCTGACCCATCATTCACATCATTCCAGACTCGGCCATGTCTGGATGCCCAAACTGACATACTCAAATCAATCTCTAAAAACTAATTAAAATTCATGACAATTACTGATAAATCCCCACTAAGAAGAATCCACAATCAGATTGATCAGAACCGGCCTAATTCACTTAGAATTTAGCCAAATCCCACTAAACCGGCCATAACTGACCTCCATCAAACCGGCCTGATAAATCCAATCAAACCACATGATAAATCATGATAAATCCCCATTAAGAGGAATCCATGGTCGGATCCCATCAATTCCATCCAGAACCATGAGATCCGGACCTAGCTGCCCAACCAAGGCCATGGAGGGTTTCTCTGTTATGGCCAAGGCCATGGCTCGGCTATAGCATGTCTGACTCCTCAGACTTCATTATAATATAGAATAGATGAGAATAATCAATGAGCAAAGCAGAAAGGATGCAACCAGCACCATCGTCCCACACAGATCCATCCGGATCCATCATGGATGGCCGATGGTCTCTGGTTAGCATCACTGACCTTAGGCGTGCGTTCTCCTGGGGCCAAGTCCCTTCCTGACTCCTTTTCCTTCTCCTTATCCTTCTGTCTGGTCTCCATCATCCTGCCTGATCTTCCCACGGCCTGAATCCCACTGGATCAGACAATCTCCAACACACACGGCTTGATCTTCAATCCGCTGGTCTCTCTTTCTAATTCTGGTAAGATTTTGGCAGAGTTTTCCTAGGGAATTTCGTGCCATTTTCTGTGCCAGACATTCTCTATTTATAGAGAAAGGCCACGCCAACTCCCTGGACGAACAGGCACTTCCTGAAGAGAGAACAGGCACAAACTGCCTCCCTTGCACCCATTCGCCTGGTAACTGCCCCAACTGCCAGATTTGGCGTGTGGGCTATCCAAAAAAGGCCCAACACTCAGTCTGGATCCTTGTCCAGCTATCAAGCCCCACGGCCCACACCTTGACCCATGACCTTAGTGTGATCATGCAGCACCCAACCGACCCAACCTGTCCATAACCCGCCACACTTGCCCAGACCTTAACACTTCACTGAGCTGAGTGAGCTGGCCTCTAGCTGCTCCAGCTGAGTGAGCTAATCATCCAGCTACTGGAGCTGACCCATCCTTGTGTGAGCTGTTCTGAGCTGTCCTCAGCTTGTTCCAGCTGCTCCAGCTTCATTCCCTCATTGCCCAGCTCCCACTTCTCTTGTCCAGCTCCTATTTCTTATCTCCATCCGTTCTGGTTAAGTTTCAGCATCCTGAAGCTCTTAACCATCCTGTCCAGCCATGGTACGCTTGTCTTTAGGTCATGTGACCTGACTGGTGCGCATCCTCGTACCATGGCCGTGCCGAAGGTATCCAGATTTGGGGATGCTACAAGTCTCCCCACTTGAAATTGGATTAGTCCTCGAATCCGAACAAGTACTCCTCTGGTTTCATATTGCTCAAACCACTCAGAAACTCTCGGCCCTCATTCTGGCTTCTGTCTCCCAAGTTGTTTCCTCACGTCCATTACATTCCCAGATTACCTTGACCATTTGGACCACCTTCTTCCTGGTTGCTTTCTCCATCCTGTCCACAATTGAACTGGCCTTGCTTCTAAGGTCAGGTTTGTTCCGAGGTCTGCAGGAATCTGGGGAATGTAAACATCCCTGGCTGCTAGACACTTCCGAGCTGGGACACATGAAATACATTATGAAACGATCCATGGCCGATGGCAGTTTCAGTTTGTATGCCACTTCTCCAATCCTCTCACTGACTCGGAAGGGACCTAAGTACCTGATCCAACTTTCTCCTACCTGAGATTCTTACCTCCCTTTGAAGGTAATCATCTTCAAGTAGACCATATCACCAATCTCAAACTCAAGATCCTTTGTCAGCATAGTGTTTCTGTCGATTGGGCTGCCTTCATCCGCTCCTGAATGAACTTGATCTTCTCCTGTAGTTTCTACTATTTCTCGACCAATCATGCTGCGCCCCACTTGGGTCCAGCATACTGGTGTCCTGCATGGCCGCCCATACAAGGCTTCATATGGTGACATCCCAATGCTCCGTGGTAGCTGTTGTTGTAAGCAACTCCACCAAGGGCAAATGCTTCTCCCATGAATCACCCCAATCCAGAGCACAGGCTCTAAGCATATCCTCCAATGTTCTGATTGTGCGTTCAGATTGCCCATCCGTCTGGGATGATATGTTGTACTCATGTTCACTCTAGTTCCCAAGGCCTTTTGGAAAGCCCTCCAGAACCTAGAAGTGAACCTCGATCTCTGTCCACACTATACTAGATGGAACACCATGCAGCCGACAATCTCATCCATGTATGTACTTGTGCACCTGATCGACTCCATCTCCCTTCTTTATGGCCAGGAAGTGGGCAGACTTGGTTAGTCGGTCCACTATGACCCAGACCGCATCATTCTTCCTCCGGGTCGTGGGAAACCCTGTCACAAAATCCATTGTGATGTGATCCCACTTCCATTCTGGGATGGGTAGACTTTGCAGCAGTCCACTTGGAACTTGGTGCTCAGCCTTAACCAACTGACATGTGGAGCACTTGGCCACCCACTCTGCTATGTCCACCTTCATCCGTATCCAATGATAGTACCTCTTCAGGTCATGGTACATCTTTGTGGCACCAGGATGTACCGAGAACTTAGATTTATGAGCCTGTCTCAGAATCTCCTCCTTCAGGCTTTTATCATTGGGTACACTCACTCTACCCCGTACCAGTATCGTACCATCAGCTGTGATCTGGTACTCAGTGGACTCATTGTGAGCAACCTTCTGCAGGTTCTCATCCAAGCTTTGTGCTTGTCTAATCCTGGTAAGAAGATCAGCTGATTTACTGCCTCCAAACCCAATGGCTCGTCCTCACTGGCCATTGTGTTCAGATGCAAAGACCTGACCATTCCTTCCAGCACATCTGCTTCCTTCTCAGCAGATACCTCAGCTCTCCTCCGGCTCAAGGCATCAGCCACCAGATTGGCCTTGCCCGGATGATAAGCTATGTCCAAATCATAATCCGCCACAAACTCCATCCATCTTCTTTGTCTCAAATTCAACTCAGGTTGAGTGAATATGTACAGACTCTTATGATCTGTCAGATTCTGAACCTTGGCACCATACAAGTATGATCGCCAAATCTTGAGGGCAAACACCACTGCAGCCATCTCCAGGTCGTGAGTTGGATAGTTTCCCTCATGCTTCCTCAATTGCCTAGAGGCATAAGCTATGACCTTCCCATGTTGGGTTAATACACATCCTAGTCCTGTGATGGAGGCGTCTGTGTATACTACATATGGTTGGTCAGCCTCTGGCAATACTAGTACTGGTGCACTAGTCAACATGTCCTTAAGTGAAACACCTCTCACACTCCTCGGACCAAACAAACTTCACATCCTTGCCAGTCAGTTGTGTCATGGGTTGGGCCCAAACTAGCAAACCCTGACAAACTTTCGTAGTATCCGCCAGGCCTAGAAAGCTCGAACTCAAGCGTAGCATTCTTGGGTCGTGGGCTACCCTGAATACACTTGATCTTCTCTTCTGGATCAACCAGAAACTCCTTTTATCAGACACTACATGACCGAGGAACCCTATACTCTTTTGCTCAGAAGCTGCTT